>PUDQ02000031.1:0-14212 GCA_002964805.2 Trametes villosa | reverse complement strand
TTGCCTATGCTTATTGGCATAGTGCGTCTGGGATACACGCGCGTCGATAATGGCGTCGTGTGCTGCTTCAAGGTTTGCCTTGGCTCGTTGCGCAAATTCGCGCACACCATGGAAAGGTGATTCGGTTTTAATACCGTTCATCGAGCGGGGCAAATACCCGTAGTTGAGCTCGAACGGAGCAAAGCCTGTGGTCGAGCTCGTAGCTGAGTTCATTGCGAACTCAGCTAACGGTAGCTTCTCGTACCAATCGAGCTGATTGGGCGAGACTATGGCGCGTAGAATCTGGGATACCGACCTTATGGTGCGTTCGCTCAGGCCATCCGTTTGCGGGTGGAATGAGGTGGACATTAAGAGTTTGGCACCCATTAGTCGGTGGAGTTCACGCCAAAATTTTGACGTGAACTTGCTGTCCCGATCCGATACAATGGATTCCGGGATCCCATGCAGTCGTACTACCTCACGGAGGTAGACCAATGATAGGTCTGCCGCGGTATCGGTAGTACGGACTGGTATGAGATGAACCATGGACGTGAGCCGACATACGACTACCCATATGTAGTCGTATCCGTGAGACCGCGGAAAAGGTCCCACGAAATCCATGGACAATGAAGTCCATGGAATGGTCGCGATCGGGAGATTGTGCAGAAGGCCGGTGGGTAGCTTCGTAGAGGTCTTGGCGGCGTGGCATATGCCGCACGTCAAGCAGAATTTATCGACGTCTTTACGAAGAGTGGGCCACCAGAACCATCGACGCAAATACTCCGAGGTACGCTGAGGCCCTAAGTGGCCTAGCGTAGTGTGCGCTCGATCCATAGCCAATTCGACTATGGATCGTTTATGGAATAACGCACGAGGAAGACATAATACTTCCTCGTCCGCTCGGTTCTTGGTATACACGAGCCCGTCTTTCACGGCGAACGTGTGGTAGTGGGAGGGGTTGGACAGTACTTTGCTAAAGGTACTGTCCCGAAGGTACCCTTCACGGATAGCCTTCAAATACCCCTCTTCACGGGCAAGATCCGGACGTAGGGACGGTCCTGCGGTTAGCGATTCAGCCACCGTAGGATTATCCTCTTCCGTGGAGGATCGGGTCGGTAGTGGTTCGTGCGGTTGAGCTGCCGAATAACTGGCAGCCTCAACTACTCGGTCTTCTACTGTTTCAGTAGGGATCCGATCGCGCTTTTCCTTGAGCCGTTCGGACTGACGAGTGACGCGAGCCGCCCGAAGCTCCAATAGCCTCGTTTGGGGCAGGTCATCACCCTCGGGATCCAGCCGAACATCTGCGTTCACGATGTCATAGTCTGGGACTATATCATCGGCGTGGTCGTTTTCGTGGTAGCGCGACAAACAGTCGGCCACCTTGTTAAGTCGTCCGGGGATGTAGGTAATATCGTAGTCAAATCTGGCTAGATATTCGTACCATCTAATCTGACGGCGATTGGGGTTCGCAACGCCCTTCATGAACTCAAGAGCCTTATGGTCCGTGACGATTCGAATGTCACGGCCCAGAAGTTTGTCCTCCCATTTGAGGAGTCCCTCCATTATGGCTAGAGCTTCTTGCTCGTAGGTATGGTAAGCCCGTTGCGCGCTGGTGAATTTCTTTGAGAGAAATCCAGCCGGGCGACAGGTCTCCCATTTCTCGCCTTGTCCATAGAGCGTCCCAATGCCGAATAGTGATGCATCGCAGATGAGCCAAATAGGCTCAGGCCTGCGTGGGTCGATAGGTCTCAATATTGGGACCTTACATGCTAGAGCCTTTATCGACTCGAAGCATTTATCGTGTAATGATCGCCATACAAACGGCCTGTCGTTGTGAACCATATCGGATAATGGCGAAGTATACGCCGATATATCCGGTAAGAAGTGCGCTAAGTAATTAATGAGGCCCAGAAATCTCTGGACTTCGTTATACGACCGTGGCGTTCTCCAATTCCGTATTCGACTCATTTTGTCGGTATCGGCATGAAGGCCTCGGTCATCTATTCGGTGACCGAGACAGTCGAGGTCCTTGGAGAACAAGTCGCATTTGGACTTGCTCAAGAACAATTTCGCCTTGCGGAGCGCGTCGAATACGAGCCGCAAGTGCTCTTCATGTTCTTCTTTCGTATCGGAGAACACGAATATGTCGTCCAAGTATACATGGACAAATCGTCCGATGTATTCGCGGAATATAGTCGTCATCAACCTTTGAAAGGTTGATGGGGCATTCGTATCGCCCTGCTGCATAACTTCGCTCACGAACGTTCCAAACGGCGTGGCGAAAGCAGTCTTCCATATGTCCTCTGCTACGATGCGTACTTGTTCGTACGCATCGGATAGGTCTATCTTCGAGCGATACTTCGCTCGAGCGACATCCATTCGTATTTGATCTTGGTCCGGAAAGGGCGTAAGATCATGAACTGTATTATCGTTACGCTGTCTCGCGTCGATAACCGTTCGCAACTTGCCATTCTTCTTGGCTACGCACAATAATGGTGCGGCCTGGGAGACTGTTTCCGGTCTCCACCAACCCGCTTTTACATAGCGGTTGATCTTCGATAGAAGCTCGCCCTTTATCGCCTCCGCACATCGCGGAAGGTGATATCGGTAAATCTTCTTTTCGTCGATCAGTGGTATTTTGTGGTTCACCTCTCGATATGGAGGCAAACTGTCAGGCGCAGGACGCATAATGTCCTCCGTCTCCTTGTACCACTTGTCTCGAAGAGCGTTAAGCTCCTCTTCTTCTTCGTCGATCACAAATCCGACATGAGTGCGTCGGATTTGCTCATCATCCCATTGCTCTTTCGCAATGTGATCTAGGAGTTCGTTGATCCCTAATGGGTCTTCGAACCCGAATCTATCACGTCTTACTTCTTTTGATGAGTGTAGACTGGGCAAAAATCGCTCAGCTATGTTGGGGGGAACACTATTTCGTGCTCTCCCTTGGTGTCTAACCGGTGGATTCACGGCTTCAATGCCGTTCCCTCCCCCTTCCGGAGACACTGTGGTCTTAGCATAGCGAGTGTGGGAGGGTTCCACTTTCGTGGACTCAGCCATGCTCTGCTAATGTGCAGGGCGTGGCTTGGCCTCTTGAGGCGCGTCGCGGAAGAGCGGAATGCTCTTCCCGCCTACCCATACTCGATCCTTCCCAAAGTCGAGCACTATATTGTGCTGTCGACAGAATACAGTGCCGAGTATGGCATCGTATTTATCGATGTCCACTACATCAAAGTAGTGCTGTTGTCGCACTGGACCTATCGCAATTTCGGCTTGTGCGCCGAAATTGATCTTCGTGCGACTGCCTTTGGTGCCTAGTTGTAGGCCCATTGGTTCTGTAAGGTCGATCCGTCCGGCCTTACAGATGTACGCGAACTCCGGGGTAATGGAGTCCGTCGTACATCCTGAGTCGAAGAGCACTAAGGCTCGGATGCCGTTTATGGGCAATTCGGCGCATAACGTGCGCTGTTCTTCCTTCGCTCTTCGAGGTTGGGCGGCCGGGTCTTCTATACGACGCACTTTCGCGTCGTACATCCACCCGTGCCGAGCATCGCGGTCTTTTCCGACCGCCATGCTGTGGATCCTCACAGCCTGTGCAGTCTCAGAGTCTATAATCGACTCGAGTCTCATACCTGCGAAATGTACGGCATTATCGCCGTCATTCCATCCCTCTTGGCCATCATCCGGCTCGGACTCGTACTGAGATCCTCCCCATCCATATTCGGATGCTGGATAATCACCAGCCTCGTCCTCTCCTGGGTCATAGTTTTGATGGTCGGCCCTATCATCGGGTTCAACCTGGTCCTGCTCGGGTGTATCTTCAGCCGGCTCGGGTGGTTGTTCGCCATCCGAGTTGTCGTCCACAACACGTTGGGCAAACATTCGTGGCGGGTTCGAGTCCCGCTTGCCCGCGTTGGGACAGACCGGATCGGACGCATAATGTCCGATTTGCCCGCACGAGAAGCATTTGACTGCGGCCTTCGTGGCCGGATGCCCCGAGGTAGGCTTGGCCGCTGTACTGGCGGAAGGCCTAGGACGGTCGGGAGGTGTACTCGCAGTACGATTACGGTCCTGCGAATAGACTCGCGATGGTCCACTCCTCGGTTTGGAGGAGCTCGGATTAGACGATTGCGGTCTGGAGGAACTAGGGGTAGCTTTATGCTTGCCCTTAGCTTCATGGGTGGTGCGATGGCTTGAAGACGAGGCATGAGCCGTAGAAGACTCACGCTGCCGCCGGCGCATTTGCATTGCGCGGGTGTTCTCCTCTATATCGAGGGCAGATTGGTACAACTCAGTTAATGTGTTGTACTTCACCGATAGTCCATTAACGACTGTGATGATTTGTTCATAGTGCTCTGGAAGAGCATCTATGAATCGCGTTCTCATTTGGAACCGTGAGGGGCGTTCCCACATACGATCGGAGGTGTACAGTAGCCGTTCGTAAAGAGCGGCTACTCCACCCTTGCTTGCATCGAATCGCAAACGGTCGAATTGTTGAGCCGCGTACAAATAGTTATCTCGGTGTATAAACCGTCGGAACAGCCCTATAACGGCTTCCTCAAATAACCAATCACGCCTTTCACGTGTAGAAGATTGTACAGTATTGTAAAACCAGAGTGCGGCATCCCCTGAGAGGCTCGCACTGAGTAGACGAAGACGATCACCGTCCATAGAAGGACCGGTGATCCGCAACGTATGGAAATATTCCAATAAGTTACGCAACCACAGTTCAAAGTGGTCGAGGTCGTCCTTGCCGTCATAAGCCTTTGGGGCTTGTAGTTTGGACATCTTCAGATAGGCCGGAGGAGGCGAAGTTGCCTCCTCACTAACCATCTCTTCGATCATGTCCAGTAGCCTCTGTACCCCGAAGTTGTCTCGGGGCAGACTACTAGGCCCGGTATATGCCAGTTCTTCCGTAACCGCTCTATTGCGGTCACGGCGATCATCAGCCGGCTCCCGGTATAATCCCGGTGCCGCGGAGGGTGCCATAGAACGGCGTGGTCGAAGGCCAGGTACGGCAGGAGGAGGTAATGATCGCGGTCCTCGGGATGGACCCGCATCCGCATGAGACGCTGATCCATACCCAGCCCAGCCGATGGATGGCGAGGGTTGAGCCTCTTCGGGGTCAAACACGACATTTCGTCGTACTTGACCGTAACCGGGTTGAGCGGCACGCGGTGTAGAAGTTTGAGGCGGGGGCCGCGAAGCACGCGCAGCGATGTCCGACTCGCTAAGGCCCGCCCTTTTCAGGCGTCTTCGACGTTCTTCCTCGAGTCGTAGTTCTTGAGGAGGTGGGACTAATTCGTCCTCCACCTCATATTCTTCATCGTCCATTCTCGGGTCATCCTCGTCTGATCCTTGGACTATATCGTCCAATGGATCTTCTTCGGATTCTTGCATTATGGCTAGCCTGTCTATCTGGCGGGCTAGCTCGTCCTCGGCATCTTGAACTTGATTCCACAATGCTTTAAAGCGTTGCGCCGAGGCTTGCAAGACGTTCATCAACTCGATCGACGTTGACGGTCGAATCGAGTCACGACGACTTTTCCCTCGTATACGCTGCCAGCGCGAGCTGACTTTCGCTAGACCCTTAGAGTCTAACGAAAGTTGCGAACTACGGCTCGCGGACCGTCGTGGCTGGTCTTCGCCCACGGCGTGTTCTCCGCCGTGTCGTTCGTCTTCATGAGGTTCGCCCTCGTGCAGTGGGGCGGGTTCGTCGCGTGCTCGGGACCGTGATGGTCCCGCGGATGGCGGCCGTTGGTGCTCAGCCGTTCGTGGGCTGCGCGGGTGGCCGCTGGCAGAAGGCGCGTCCGTTCCGCGCGGTTGACGAGAAGGCTCGCGCGGCTCTGATGCCACGCGAGGGGATTGGGCCCGAGTGGACCTGGACGAGAGAGGACGCGTCGCACTTGGCGCGCCCTGAGGATTCGAGGAGGCTCCTCGAGCCGATCCGGCTCGAGGAGGTTGTTGCTGAGGTGTTGGTTGGCGTTCTGGACGCTGTTGTCCGTCGCCGTTGTTACCACGGTCCATTTCGGGCAGGTGGCAACTTTAAAGTCTATTAAGGTTAGTGATGTGGCGTTGACGTGGTAACGTCGAGCTCGAATACGAGCAGTATAAGCACGGAGTACAAAAAAGTGTAAAAACTCACGGTGGGGTGCCTTTGCGGCCCCTATTCCCTCGGGTGTACTGGACCGGGCTCGTATTAGCTCGGCGTACTCCTGGGGGGATGGTGGGGGTGTGCAAAGGACTTCCCCCCACCAGGCGCCCGGGGTCCGAATACCCGGGGCCGTACGCGTAGATTAGATACATGAGGTAGGCGCGCGCGATAACGCGCGCGCAAGTATTTCTACGCAGGACGGATGCACGAATAAGTGCATCCGTTAAGGATATACGATACGAGGAGTGCGCTATATTGCGCACTCCTTACAGTTAAGCAGCGCTCGCGCACCCTCCCCAGCCTGTCGCTGTTCTGTCTGGTTTGTGCGTGTGTCTTTGATTGTTACCAGTCCTCCGCTGACTAGGTGGCGAACGGCGTGCAGGAAGGAGAAGGCATTACCGATGTCCAAGCTTGGTGCGTGCCTGTTCGAGTGTACGCTTCGCAGTCTGATGAGGAAGTTGTAGGACTCGAATCCCTCGGTGGCGTAGAGCATCGGGGGTCCGAATCGTTCGATGTGGCGGGGTAAGTGGAGGAAAAGGTGGAATTTAGGCTTATTGAACCACTGCGTCGACCACAGTGCAGTCGCCGCCAGAAAGTCTTCGACTGCGTTGCCTAGGCGCTTCTGATGACCTTTGTGTTAGTGTTAAGTTATTTGGTGCATCGTCGGGGAAAGCTCACGAGATAGGCGGTCAGATCATGAATTATAGGCTGGAAGATCAGCGGTGCGAGGCGCGCGAGTGCCAGCCATGCCTCGTATGCTTCGGCCGGAACGAGATTGTGTAGTATGGCAGGTGCGACTTGCAGTACCGCTCGGAAATCTCGGCCAACCAGGGATCCTGCGTAGTGAACAAGTGTGTGCCCACGTAGATGAGGTATCCCAAGTCCCGTCGTGTCCACACTATCCAGGCGCGTCTTCAGTGTTTGCTTTCCTTCCGCCGTCTGACGCGATACGGCATCCCTCCAGAAGTATTTGACCGCACCCAGCAGAACGACATGAAGCGCCTCGAATGGGGTGTCCTGATTGGCATCAAGCTCTGCGCAACGTGGCCCTCGGTGAGCCTCCGTGTCTGAGCCATCGTTATGGGTGCTCATACCTGGGATACGCAGTACCGGATTGAACAAGTCGCCCGGCATCTCGTCTCGGACTTCTTTCAGCCTCCGCTTGATCTCGTCCTGCTTCTTACCAGTCCCTGCAGTGGCAGGCTCGAGCTTGTGCCGCTCGCGAACCGTGTTGACGGCGTCCTGGAGCTTCGCTACGTAGTGCGCGAAGTACTTATCCTTCGAGCCGGACTGTGTCGCGAGGTCGTCGACAGCGCTGGGTGCGCCACCGAGAGCCCGTTCAAGCTGCTCGCAGAGGTCTTCTCTGGTCTTGTCCTTCGTGCGATCCTCTCCGACCTGCTCGGTATGTTGAAAACATTGTCGTTATCGGTGTTGAACGTTGGCACTTACACTCAGAAATTCGTCCAGTCTAGCCCTTTCGCCCGCCTCGCCCTTCTCACGGCCCTTTGCGTCGGCACCTTTCACCTGGCACACGCGGCAGAAACATTTCCCCTGCATGCCGATGTGCGATGCAAACTCGCTCGACATGGGATTGTCCCCCAGGAAGGCGAGGATCCACGGTACCACCAGTACCTCTTCCTTCAGGTGAGCATCCCAGACACGTATTCCGGTCTTCCGCACTGCGCTGAGCATGTCCACTGGTGATCAGAAGACTCCCCTGACATGACCGATAAGTGGTATGCACGCACCTAAGCTGTTCCACCAGCTGCTCAACCATCTCAAGCGGCGGCGCGAGGTTCGACGTTGCGAGATAATGTATGTTGTACATCAGATGAACCAGCGATCGCGGCAGCCCGGCCAACGTGAATAGCAGTGAGTTATGTTTGTTCCACTTTTTACTTGTGTTTCCTGACGTGTCGTCGCAGTAGAGCCATAAGGGCGCGCCCACAACACGGATACCCGCGGCCGTTTTGCGCCAGTCGTTCTCGGGCGGATGCTCCCATGCTCTCAAGGGCTTGGCATTGTCGTATAGGCTCCCTACATGTGTGTAAGTGCACACACCATCACGCTCGTGCTGAGTGCTCACCGGCGATTCGCTCGGGCGCAGGGATGCGTTTCCTCTGCTGAATGTCGGGCCTCGACATGTCGGCTACGGACAAGCGAAAGAACAACAGAGGTACGTCCAGAGCGCTGTCCTTTCGCTCGTCGATAACGAAGGACTGAGCAGGCCCGCCGGTGAGGAGCAGTGGGTTCACTCTCGCCCAGATGAGCCCATCTCTGCGGAACCAACGCCGCACCATCACCGGCAAGTTTGCGGCGCTCTGCCCGGCTTCAGTCACCACCATAGCGACTTCGTTGACGAAGTAGTCTTTCCCGCTCGCCGAACGCGCCATTGGGCAGGCTAGATTGGGATCGACCTCGTCACGCCAACGCCGCGCCTGCGAACACTCGCCCAGAGTCTCGCGCGAGTCCTCCGGCAAGGTCTGTAGGTGCTGCGCGACCAGGGCGTTGCCCCATTCCTGCGTCGCAGATGGTAAGTGTATGCCACAACCGCTAGTGTGTATATTATCCGCTCACATGTCGTATCACACAAGACTTTTTTTAATCCATTATATATTTTCATTACTTAATGCAAATGGCTCATAACACACTCCATGGAGTATACTACCGTTGATTATCTGCGTTCGGTCAGTTGTCCCTCAGAGTGTGATAATCATGCAATAATGGCACCCGTAGCACTCGTGCTGATGACATTGAGGCTATCACTGTGGCAGTAGATTATCACAAGTCGTGTATTATCATATGATCATCGCGGTTCACAGACACACACTGGGAGAGACCGCGAATTGGATGGTAGGTAATAATCGTTCATAACAGACTGTTACAGTTTCTCGGGTACGCGCAATGTTCCATGATAATCGTACACTAAACGACGTCACAGGCCATACCTAAGCCTTCCTTCCCTTGCCCTTGGTCTGAGTGCGAGTCTGTCTTTGAGTGGTGGCGGTCTGTGCCCGGGTGTTTCGCGATGAAGATGCCGCGCTGGTAGCACCCCGCGCCCGAGTGCGTTGTCTGTAGCAGGATTAGGCATCACGCAATGGTAGATCACGCGTTTACTACTCACTTCGGTGCCGTGTTCTGCTCTTTAGCAGCCTTCTTTGCGGCTGCGCGTCCTCGAGTCGATACTGTCTGTTCGATGTTCTCCTCTTCTCCGCTGGGGGATGGCTCGCGACGGGCCTTCTTGGTCGGGCGGCGGCGCACGCCAGACGACGCCCTGCGCTTCCGCTTCACAGGAGCGCGGCTTCTGGCAGTGCTCGTGCCCTCGTCCTGCTCGTCCTCGTCCTCGCCCTCACCCTCACCCTCGCCCTCGCCCTCGCTCTCCTGCTCCTGCTCCTGTTCCTGCTCGTCCTCGTCTTCGTCCTCGTCCTCCGACTCCTCCTCCCCGCTCTCCGTTGCCGCAGGCGTCGACTGTCCCTTCTTGGTTGGGCCACGGCGCGAGCCGACTGCTGACGTGCGCTGACGCTGGGTGCGAGGACGAGCCACCGTGCTGGTGGTGCTCTCGTCATCCTCGTCCCCTTCACCCTCACCCTGTGCCTCACCACCCCCTCCCTGCGCACTGACGAGCTCGGTGTTCTCCCCACCAGCCGCATCTGTCGTGTGACTGCCCTCGCCCTCGTCCTCCGGCTTGGGACTATTCTCCCTGCTCTTCCCGTCCTCCGCCTGCGAATGGTGCGCAAGTTCGTCCACATCTTCCTCGATCTGCACGGAACCCGCTGCGCTTTGCTCCGACCTCGCCTCCGGTGAGGGTCTGTCAGTTGTCGCAGTGGACGCGCGGGTGACCAGACTGGCGATGGGTGGTTGGTCGAGCGGTTGTCCGCCCTCGTCGCGCTCGCTAGCTAGTTCCGCGATTGTTGGGAGAGATGGCATTCGAGATTCAGAGCGCACCCGCGAAGTCCCTGCTGGGGTTGGGCTGATCCGGGCGGGTGACACGAACGCTGTGACACGCCTGATGGTGGGCGTCGACGGCACTGGAGGCTGGGTTCCCCGATCGTTGGGCACGAATGCGAACGCGTCATCGGTGTCTTGGGCGTCGTGGATCCTGCCGTGGAGATTCACGATCTGCACTAAGTTCAATGTGGCGGGATCCGTGACGTCTTGCCAGTCCGCTGCGAGTTCGCGTGTAGGTTGAAGGGACGAGAAATCCAACGGATGGGGAATATTGCCTTCATACGCGTAATCTAGAAACCCGTTGTTAGTCAACGTCAAGGTTAAGTGGCTGTAGCCGAACATACCCCACAAGGCGTTGAAGTACGCGCTGAGTAATTCTGCTGCCTGCGCGCGATTCCAGTCGTCGTCCCAAGGCGGAAGCATGGGTCGCCCGGATGGCTCATATGCGAGCCTGTCGTCCCGGCGACGCGGGTTCGCAGCTGCAACGGCGGTCAGTATATTTCCATGCTGCTGTTGGGCGCGGCTTACGGAGTACTTCGTTGGCGTAGTTCACCCAACGTTCCTGCTCGCTAGCTGGGGCGCCGCCATCGTAGTCTATGAAATTGACATCGCCGAGGGTGTCGCCGGTACAGAACCTGTAAGGTGGTCTGTCAGTTCGCGAAGCTAGTCATGATGAGCGAGCGATACATACTGCTCCGTTTCGACCTGCCCGTCGCGTGTTCGAATGGCGTATCGCACGGCGAAGACCGCGGCGCCGATTTGCTGTGGGCCGAAGCCACACAGGCCGCGCAGGCTCTGAGCGATGAGCTCGCCAATCCCTTGTTGATTACTGCGGATCATTGTCAGCTACACGAACGTTCGGGCATTCACACTACTCACTTGAAGCACTGGTCGTCGTTGTCAAGCCGAGTCTCCTTGACTTCGGCGGCCCGCGCTTTCCACGCCTCTTGCTCCTCCGCCGGCAAAGCTGCGAAGAGCTGGGCTACAATCCTCTGACGATGCCCTATGTCCCCGCCGTTCCGAGCCTGCTCCACCTCGTCATGGTGTGCCTTGGCCCACAGCGATTGCGCAGACGGTGCCCGACTCTTCATGTTGTTGAAGATGCTGTGGGTCTGCGTCGGTTTCTCTTCAAGCTCGTCGTCTCCTACGTCCTTCGGCGTGGCGTTGCGATGATTCCAAAACCAGTTCTGGACCGCCTGGAAGAAGAGTTAGTGTCGATGCAATACCCTCGACGTACTACTTACGTTGCGGACATCCTCGCAACCGTGTTTCGGGAAGTCGTAGTTGTCGGCCACATAGTTGGCGATCTTTGCGGCGTATTTGGCGCGCGTATCGTTCCCTTTGGTCGATTTCGCTTGATAGATAGGAAGGTGGATATTGAGGTGTTTCTCCGCCTCGACGTGTGCAGCCCAATATACGCGCACCGCGCGCGGTTTGCCAGAGGCGGAGTTGGACTGCTTCGGGGGCGGGTCTTCGCTGTCGGACAAGGGTGGGCGAACCTTCAGTTTCCCCTTCCCGCGGGTCTTCTTGGGCTTCTTGGTCGGTGGCGAGTCGCTTTCCGCAGGCTCGTCTCCTGGCGACTCCTCCGTGTCGGAGAGGACGACCTTGCGCTTGTGGAGCCTTCGATTGGCAGGAACTGCGTTCGTCTCCTCATCGTCCGACGGAGGGCCGGGACTAGCAAGTCGTTGCTGCGCCTGCGATTTGGGCGGCATCGGGCGGAGAGGATTCGTCGTTCGATGTCGGTGGTGGTAGGAGGAAGCAAGGTTGGACGGATGTGAGTGCCGTCGTCGACGGGATGTTGAAGTTGAAGTGGACGGGTGGTTGGGTTTCAGGGTCGTGTGCCGTGTACTCAACCAGTCCGTGGCCAGGACAATGCTCATACCACAATGCCCCCTCCGACGTGGCTACGCCGATCCGGAGGCGTTGAGGCTCCGGCTCCATCACCCGTGGCTAGTCCCCCTCAGCCATTGTCTTCCGTAGGGCGCGTGCGGTGCCATTATGGCCTTGTCTTACCCCCCTCCACATCTGGTAGACCGACGTAGTACCCCCGCCGCCCCGGTTCGCCAAGCGTGAGGCCTGGGCTTGTTGTCCTACCCGTCCTCCAGCGCAGCGTGCCATCGGCGCTCAAGGGATGGGTTGACCCGTCGGGCGCATGCGTCACGCGTCCCAAGCGCATACGACGCGTCCTGAGCGTGTACGACGTGTCCCGAGAGTGTCCGGCGCGTGTATGTCGCGTCCAGCGCGTATGCGACGCGTCCTGAGGTTGTGCGACGTATCCCGAGCGTGTACGACCGGTCCGGCGCGTGTACGACGAGTCCAGCGCGTATGCGACCCGTCCCAAGAGTGTACGACGCGTCCGGCGCGCGTGCAAGACGTCCTGAGCGTGTACGACGCGTCCGGGGCGTGTGCGACGTGTCCAGAGAGTATTCGGCGCGTGTACGTCGCGTCGAGCGCGTATGCGACACGTCCGGCGCGCGTGCAAGACGTCCCGAGCGCGTACGACGCGTCCGGCGCGTGTACGACGCGTCTGGCGCGTGTACGACGCGTCCGGCGCGTGTACGACGTGTCCCGAGAGCGTACGACGCGTCCGGCGCGCGTGCGACGCGTCCGGAGCGTGTACGACCCGTCCTGGACGCGTGCGGGGCCTCCTGATCGTGCGCGACGCGTCCCGATGGCATGCCGGGCGTCATGAAGCCACACTTGTCGTGTGCAGCGTGTCCCTGTAGTGTACAATCCCCTCCTCAACGCGTCCGACGCGTGGTTCAACGTATCTTCTGCTAATACATAAAGGCAGGTCATACAAATATATCTAATTGTCGTACTTGGGGTCGTCCGTCTATTCCGAATCCGACAACTCGATCACGTCCTGTCGCGCCAGCTTCTTAACGCGGGAGGGCGGCGGGATGTCCTCATCGTCGCTGATGGTGAGATCTATGATCTCGCGAGTGTCCACCGGAGAGGGGGCCTGAGCGCGCACACGTCGCGAGGAGCTGCCCTGCTCGTCACGCCGAGGTCGCTTGGATGGACCGGCGGAGGGCGAGCGCGGTCTCTTGGCGCGGCGGGTGTCCGTCCCGGTGGGCGCGTGGATGACGGAAGATGCACTGACCGCCTCGTGGGAGCGGGATGGAGAGTTGTCGGCGGCCACGGCTCGGAAGCTGGGGAGGGCGCTGTTGGCGGCCACGCCTAGGATGCTGGGGAGGGGTCGGGAGAAGGGCGGCAATACAAAGTCCTTGTAGAACTGGAGGTCCAGCAGGTCGAAGAGACCCGCTTTCCGGTACAGGCGTCCTTCCCCGGGAAGGAGACACTGCGTGTCGTTACGCGTGAACTTGACGAATTGCTTGTGCCCTTCGCTCCACATCTCCAGCCGCACCTGACGTCCGCCGTCTGGGTGCGCCGCCAAGCTGTCCGCGAAATTGGTCTGCGTCAGTCGCATGTTGATGAGCCCGTCGTCTGAAAGGCCTTCCACGACGAAGCGCGCGGGCGGGGCGTGTTCCTGGGGTATTGTTAACGCCAGCGCAATCTCATCAAGCACCCACTAACCTTCAGATAGACGTATATGTTGACGTCGTGACGCGCCTTCCTTGGCCGACCGACGGAGCGCGAGTCACCGCTGTCGGGCGTACGCGATACACTCGGGGTCGCGGGCAGAGACCTAGCAGCGCGGCGAGTGCTAGAGGTCGACGGGGTGTTGGGAAGAAGCAACCGAAAGACCCCGCCTCCTGCGAACGGCGGATTGGCCAGCAGCGGTGCTGCCTGGGCGGCCTCCTGTCGGCAGAACTGTGCGAACCCGGCGTCGGCGTAAGGGGCTGGGTGCAGGTTGGCGATCTCCTGTAGGCAGTTCCTCCGGTCGCGGGGAGTCATCTGCTCGGCGAGCTTGGTGCAGTGGAACTCGCACTTCTCTTCGTTCAGACACTGCGGGGTTGTCAGTTGTGTAACTCACAATCCAGATGCCTAGACTTACGATCTCGACGGCCATGCCGACGGTGCGACGGTTCGTTCGCCCGTAGCTAGCGTTGACCATATGCGCGGCGCCGAAGCGACACGCATGTAGCGCCGCGTTCATGCGGGAGCGGAGGGGGAGGTAGCGTTGGATGATGGCTGATACTCGGCCGTCCGACATCGTTGGGGAAAGAT
>PUDQ02000030.1:0-50159 GCA_002964805.2 Trametes villosa | reverse complement strand
GCCCTTGACGAGGCGCCAAGAGTATGTCTGATGCTGAGGATATGGTAGTGGGAAACTTGTCGGAATCTGTAAGGGAGACGCGCTCAGCCGTCTGTAAGAGGAACGACTAGATCTATTATCTGTACCTGTAAGGGAGACGCGCTACATACATGTGTGAGCTATCTGAAAGGTACAGTAGACAAATGAATGACATACCTCAGCCGTCTGTAAGAGGAACGACTGAGGAAAGGAAAGAGAGGAGGCCAGCGCGGTATGCGCTGGCTGGTGGCTGTGCTCGGATTATCTAACAAGTCCTGATATAGTAGGTATCTTATCTACGGCGCTTGTCCATTGCTCAGTGCATTCCAACACTCCCACTCGAGCGCAGCCTAAGACCCATAGCGCGGACAAACTTCCAGTGCTTCTCATGCGGGAGAGCCTTGGTAAGAATGTCCGCCACCATGTCATCCGTCCGAACCCAGCGAACCTCCGCCTGACCCTTCGCGACCAAGTCATCGCGCACGAAATGATACTTGCGCTGAATGTGCATGGTGCGAGCGCGGTACTGCGGGTCCTTGCTCAGGATGATGGCCGCCATGTTGTCGCACGCGAGAATGGAGGATTCGCCCGGTGGGTGGCCAATCTCGGCGAAGAACGTGCGCAACCAAGCGAGGTGTTGGCCAGCGTTGCTGAGGCCGATGTACTCAGACTCCGTGGAGGAGAGGGCGACCAAAGACTGACGCTTGCTTGACCACCCGATGGCACCCCGGTTGCTGATGAAGACAAAACCGGAGGTGGACCGGGAGGTGTCGCGATCGCCAGACCAGTCAGCGTCCGAGTAGCCGTGGAAGTCCATGTCTCCGGCAACATCAGAGCCGTCAAAGCGCAACTCCATGTCACGGGTCGCCTTGAGGTACCGCAGGCCACGCTTTGCCATCTCCCAGTGGCACCGCTTGGGGTTGGCAGAGTACCGACCGAGGACTCCAACCAGATACGCAATGTCAGGCCGAGTGCCCATCATCGCGTACATCATAGACCCAATGACGCTAGCGTAGGACACTGAGCGACCTTCGATCTCGATGGAATGGCGAGTGGTGTTGTCCTCGGGGTCGTCGGCGGAAGGCTTGACACTGGTAGCCATGGGTGTGTACTGAGGCTTGCAGTCCTTCATCCCGTACCGATCAAGGACGGTGTCGATGTACTGCCGCTGGGAGAGGTAGACGGCGCGCGCTGGACGGTCGCGTCGGATGGCAATGCCAAGGATGTAGGAGGCCGCTCCGAGGTCTCGCATCTTGAACTGCGCAGTGAGCTTGCGCTTCACCTCATCCATAAAGGCACGAGAGGTGGCAGCGAGCAGCAGGTCGTCAACGTAGACAACGAGGAAGCAGAGCTGGCCCTGGTTGTTGTGGAAGACGTAAAGGCACGTCTCAGAGTCGAGGCGGGTGAAACCAAGTCCGGTGAGCTTCCGGTCCAAGGTCTTGTTCCACGTGCGGCCAGCCTGCTTGAGACCGTAGAGGGACCGCTTGAGACGCCAGCAGTGACCGGGTTCAATGGCCACACCCTCTGGGGGCATGAGGTACAGCTCCTCGTCAAGCTCGCCATTGAGGTAGGCGGCTGAGACATCCATCTGGTCCAGTTCGAGGTCGTACCGCGCGGCGAGGGCAAGGATGATGCGCACGGACTCAAGGTTGGCGACAGGGGCAAAGACGTCCTGGTAGTCGATGCCGGCCTTCTGAGTGAATCCTCGAGCCACGATACGGATCTTGAACCGCTCAATCCCGCCGTTCTTGTCGAACTTAACGCGGAGGACGGGTTTGGACGTGATGGGCCGTACACCCGATGGAATGGGCACTGTCTCGTAGACGCAGTTGTCCCGCAGGTTCTGGAGCTCCTCCTCGAGAGCAGCCCGCCAGTGTTCGCCTTCAGGAGTGCTGAACGCTTCCCTCAGCGTGGAGGGGAGTTCGTGGTTCCTGGGGCCCGTGCTCGAGATACCGGCGAAGAAGACCTCATCGGCATCCATCTCTGGGAGATCTGGGAGCTCGATGTCCGGGATGTGTTCCGGAGGTGCGTTCTGCGGTAGCGGCTGGAGATCAGGGCTAGGCGGTGCTGGAGGAGGAGGTGCTGCTGCTGGTGCCTGCGCTGGAGGGACCTGCGCACGTCGTTGTTGACGTCGCTGCTCTTCCTCCTGGAGGGTGCGCTCGTACTCGCGGTTTCTGTTTGCTACGTGCCGCTCTCTCCCGGATCGCCGGACTGGGGCAGGTGCCTGAGGAGGTGCAGAGACACGCCGCTGCTGGAGCCGTGCGGGCTGCGGTGTCCTAACCGGAGAGGGTTGAGCAGGAGGAGGTTGAGCCGGTGCCTGAGGAGGCTGCACGACTTGCGAGACACGGCGCGGGATGCGCGACGGTGTGCCATCACGAGGAGGGAGAGGTGGAGCTCCCACTGGCCCCGCAGCGGGTGGGGGAGGTGCTCCCACTGGCTCTGCAGCGTCTGGGGGAGGCACTGGAGCTCCCACTGGCCCGACGAAGACTGGTTCATCGTAGCGTACCGGAGCAGGCCGGCGAGGACGGAGGATGTCGTTGTACTTGTTGTTTCCAGCTGGCTCAGGGCCGAGTTCATTGAGGAATTCAGCAGGGGGGCCGCCGTTCTCGTTGAACTGGACATGTCGGCTGGAGAACACCTGACGTGTGGTGACGTCCATGAGCTTGTACGCTTGCTTCCCGTACTCGTACCCAAGGAAGATGCACTTCCTCCCCTTCGGCGCGAACTTGCCCTTCCGCTTGTCTTTGGGGATGAGCGCGTAGGCCGGGCAGCCGAATGGATGGAAGAACGTGGGGTCGATCTTGCGCTGCTCGCCGAGGAGGGCCTGGTATGGGGTTCTGCCCTTGAGACCCTTGGCGGGGCTGCGGCAGATGACATACGCGGCAGTTTGCATCGCGTCAGCCCAGAAGGACTTGGGCAGGCGGGACTCAATGAGCATGGCGACGGTGAGATTGACGAGGGTCTGGTTGACGCGCTCTGCCATACCGTTCTGCTCTGGAGTGTCGGCCGCCGTGGTCTCGTGAAGGACACCCTCCTTGCGCAGTTGTGCCTCGAATGCCTTGCTCGTGTACTCGCCGCCGTTGTCCGTTCGAAGGAACTGGACGAAGTTGGGAGAGAGAGCGATGTCTCCCACTTCTTCCCGGAGGGCTGCCTGGACGTCCGCTTTCCACCGGTTGTAGGTGTCCTGAGCTTCACTCTTGTGCTTCATGAAGAGGACCCACAGGAACCGGTTGTACTCGTCGAGGAAGGTGATCCAGTAGCGGAAGCCTTGGCGCGAGGCATCGACCATGCCGCCGACATCCGAGTGTATGTACTGGAGTGGCCGGGTCGCGCGGTTTCCGGTGCGGGGCTTGAACGGAAGCTTGTGCATCTTCCCCATGGCGCACGACTCGCAGAACTGGGGCTCGCCCGTGAGGGTGTCAATGCCCTTGAGCTGCCGCTTGGAGACCATATGTTTGAGGCGGTCCATGGAGATGTGCGCGAAGCGGCGATGGAGGACGTTAATGTCCACAGCGAGCATGGCTTGGTCCTTGCGAGGGAGCGGATCGACCTCGAGGTGGTAAAGCCCACGCTTGGGGGTTGCGTGCATGATGCGCGTGCCATTGCTGAGACGTACACGGCCGCCGTGCTCCACGAAGAGTACGTTGAGTCCGCGAGCGCAGAGTCGCTGGACCGAGACGAGGGCAACCGCGAACGAGGGGATGAGGAGGACGTTCGAGAGGATGGTTTCGTACTCCTTGCCGTCCACCTTGCTGAGGAGCGTGATGGACCCCTTTCCAACCGCGTGCACGTTCGAGTTGTCGCCAAAGCTGACCCGACGAGGTGTGGCGAACGGCTCATAGCTGCCAGGGACGAACCAACTGCGTTCAGGCACCATGTGTGCGGAGGCGCCAGAGTCGACGAGGATGGGGATGGACTTGCGGTTGGTGTCGGACGCGAGGTAGGCCTGAATGCGCTTGCGGAGAGACTTCGAGATATGTACATGATGCGCCTGAGCGCTGGTATCTGAGTCTACGCTGGCCGAGTCCGAGTCCGAGTCCTCCACCACCTTATGTGCATCCGCCCGCTTCTTCTTCTTCTTGCGCTTCCCGTCTGCGTTGCCCTGCTTGGACTTCAGCACGCGGCACTCGTCTGTGGCGTGCGAGTCGTTGAAGCCGTGGTGCGAGCAGTGCTTCTTGCCGCTCGGCTTCGGTGTGGAACCAGAGGCCTTGAGGGCAGACTCGGGCGCGGAGGAGGTGGTGCGGGCGACCTCTGCGTGGATGCGGGCGTCGACATCACTGAAGGACAGTGACTGGCCAAGCGGGATGGCGCTGAGGATGGTGGTGCGGAAGGTGTCCCATCGCGTGTCCGAGGGGAGCGAGTTGAGGAGCGCGTAGGCGAGGAACTCGTCGTCCATCGGCTTCTTCAAGCCGGCGAGCTTGCGGTGGTCAGAGAGTAGACGACCGATGTGGTCATCAATGCTGCTCGTCCCGTCCCAGCGCGCGTTGACCAGGTTCATCCAGGTGTAGAAGGAGAGGACCGTTGTGTTGGTCTGCTCATACTCCTTCGTGATGGCCTGGAAGAGGTCGCGCGCGGTCGCGCAGTCGGCGAACTTGAGGGCGATGGCGTCCGAGATGTGCTCGACGAGGATGCCGTGCGCCTTCTCAGCCCGGATGTCCCAGGAGTCCGTGGCGTTGGGGCCGTACGTCGGGGGATAGACTGTAGTAGTCTGAGGAGGGCGGACCTCCTCCCCAGCAACGATACGGCCCGCCCCCACAGCGCGCAACTTAGCCAAGACGCGGATTTTCCACATTTGGTAGTTGTCGGCGCCAGTGAGCACCAGGGTGGTGTCGTCACCCATGGCTGTGGCCTAGGCACTGGACAGGCGCTGGGCAGACGCCGGTGGCTGTGGCGCTGGGCAGGCGCTAGTGTGTGGTTCCTAATTAGGAAGTGCAACGCGTTGCACTCGTCCCAATGCGGAAGCACACCGGTGGCCACTGAGAAGTGGGCAAAGGAGGGGAACCGCGCGCTCAGTGATTATATCACGAGCGTCAGCGGAGGTCTTCGCAGTGGTATAGACCAAAGCGGATAGGGTGTGGGATGGAAAGGAATGGGAAGGGGGGAGCGCCTACTGAGGAGATAACCCCAGCAGGTGTGGATTGGGAAGGAGTGGACGTCTTCCTGGTCTTGCAGGAAGGCTGGGCGTCTTGATAGATTCGGGGCTCTCTGGATCTAGAGCGCAGGGCTCATAACCTGTCGGAATCTGTAAGGGAGACGCGCTCAGCCGTCTGTAAGAGGAACGACTAGATCTATTATCTGTACCTGTAAGGGAGACGCGCTACATACATGTGTGAGCTATCTGAAAGGTACAGTAGACAAATGAATGACATACCTCAGCCGTCTGTAAGAGGAACGACTGAGGAAAGGAAAGAGAGGAGGCCAGCGCGGTATGCGCTGGCTGGTGGCTGTGCTCGGATTATCTAACAAGTCCTGATATAGTAGGTATCTTATCTACGGCGCTTGTCCATTGCTCAGTGCATTCCAACAAAACTTTCTTCAGGAATGTAGCGTTCGGGGCGGTCAACGCCGGAAGCTGGTGGGGAGGTCGTGCTACCAGTGGAGGAGAACAGACGAGAGGACGCCGCGGGGATCGACGGACCCGAGTTCGATGGGTGTTCGGCGTTGGGGCCCTCAGTGGTCTGCTCGCGACGACGGCGACTATCCTTCCACCAACGAAACTCGAACTCTCCAAGGTCGCCACCGCATTCCATCTTCGCAAGACCGTATCGCTCCTCCTCAGCAATCTTCGCATCGAGTCGCTGGTAGAACTTCGCCTCGGCCGTCCGTACGAGTTGTCGCCAGGCCTCTTTCAAGATGCGCGGCTTGCTCGGGGCAGTACGTGAGGGGTCCGCCACGAGCCTCCCGTTGTCCCAGATGCGCGTGTCCTCGATCGCCCGCCATACCATCGTCGCCCGCGAGAACAACCGGCCGTTCACGTCGAGCACCCTATACAGCAGATAGGGTATACACCGACCCGTCTTCTCGTCGTAGACTTCGACGCGGCGACCCTTCGCGATCTCTTCAACGTGTTGTTGCCAGTGCGTGACCTTCGCTCTCTGGAGCTCCGTCTTGACCCAAGCCTGGCTATCGGCGTCGAGCTTCATCACCGTCGGATCGCAGCCGACAACGGTATCACCGACGACCGGGTGGGTGAAGTTCCAGAGGAATTTCTGGAGTAGCCTCGCGCCGTCCTTGCCCTTGATATTGAACGGCTTCGATATCAGGGCGCATGCGTGGTCGAAGCGCACCAGACGGACAGTGTTGCCGTAGATACCGACGACGAAGGCGGCGAGAAAGCCGTGAGCGAGCATGAGATTGCGTGCGTTCTTCGCGAGTTGCTCAATCGTGGCCGTGTGTTCTTGTCCATCGCGAACGAACGGGTCTTGGAGGTTGACGCTCTTGCTCTCGATTACCATGGATATACTCTGCCATGATGGAGACTTGAGCGTCTTCCCGGGGAAGGAGACGGAGATGTCGGGACAGGTGTTGTGGTGATGGGTGATGAAGGCATCGAAGGGGAAATATAGTTGGCGTTTGAAGGTGTTGACGAACGTGAGTTGCTTCGGCTTAGGGAACGACTTCACCAGCTTCGAGAAGCCGGAGACCTGGAGAGACCCTAGTATGAGGCCCAAGAGTACGGCGACGTGTGAGCGTGTGGCTAGGACGTACCAGATTGTTGTACTCTAGCTGTTCCCTCCCTGGTCCCGCGTTGTATGCCTTGAACGCCGTTGTCAAATCATCGTTGAGGTCGTATGGTGTAGAGGAAGGAAGGAGGGTGTCGATAAACTGGTCGACGGTGTCGCCGTACGTGCTGATGCGACCGTTGAGCTCGCTAGCCCAGGCGTCTTTGACCGCGGGGCTCTTCTTCACTGTTTCTGAGTGACATTTCGCTGGATGTTGGCCCTTGAGCCGACGGGGGGTGGATTCAGAAGCCATACCGGAAGCGGAGGAAGCAGAGGTGCAGTAGGAGCATGTTGAGATCGACATTTTATAGTCTCCTGTTGTGGTCGTGTTTAGGGTGTTCGAGGTGGTGGCTAAGAGGAACAAAGGACAGATGCGCAAGCGCCGACCACAAGAGGCAGGTGGCCGCGCTATGCATAATCGTGGACCCGTCGGAGTTGCCCATCAGCGCAATTCATTATGACAAATCGAGCGAGGCATCATGGACTTACCGACGAGAGGCCAAATGCGCCGGCGTGCGTGAGGTTTGTGAAGTTGAGAGCTCCGGGCCTCGGACCTCAAGCTGAGTAGCCAACGAGAAACCGAGAAAACGAGACCAACGCGAGGCGACAGCAAGAGTATCTGACGCTGAGATGGAGCTATGTAGTTTCCTGAGGCCGTAAACGTCTTTATCTGGGTCGGAGGGTTCGGGCCCAGGTTCCCGAGGTCGAACAATGGGTCCTACCCCCTCGCGTGTTAGCATAGATCCGAAACGCCGTGACGCGTCATTGGCTCGCCTTCTACGGTTCTTGACTGTGATTTCCAGCACCTCTCTTGTCAGTTGTCAGCATTTGCAGCAAAATCCGCAGCTGTAGTGTGGGCGAGTCGGAAAGGGTATCGCGCAGGACGAGTCCACGTCCACAACAGCCATCACGCGAGCAACATGAAACCCAAGCGCCGTAACAAACATAATAAGCGCCCCGGTTCAGATCACCGACTTTGGATTCAAATTATTTTGTAACACCGATGCGGGCGTTCACACGGAGAGGTCGCAATACCAGGAGCAAAGAGAGCTAGTATAGCACGAAGAATAATGCAGTAGAAAATATACAGCTGAGCTCAGGAACACCTATGTAAATGTTCATCCGTCCGCCGACGCCGAGCCGGCGAACCGCTCTGGCAACTTGAACCCGAGCCTTCAACTAGACAAGACATTGTCCGCACTCGCTGGCGATGTCACGACGGCCTCGATGGCCCACCTCCAGAAGCCGTCCTCTCTGCCTGCTCTCGCACTCTCGCACTTCTCCGCAACGTCCCCGACGATGTTCCCGTGTTCTCCAGCTGAGACCTCGTCGGGGCACCGGGCGCTGAAGGGGGCCCCATGGCGATCGTCTTTGGCCGCTTATTATGGCTCCTCGTCTGACGGCCCGGCAGTGAGACTCCCCACGACTCGAGGGATTCTTCGGCAACACTATCGAAAGGCCGCTTCTTGGAGGAGGCCGCTACGGTGCCCGCTGGAGTCGTACGAGGAGGGCGACGGTGGCTGCTAGGTCGGGGATCACCGAGTCCTTGTCGAGGTTTCGGCGGTCCAGTTGCGGCCTTGGGGAGGGGCTCCGTGACGAGCGCAGTGGGCCTGACCTTCTCGCCAACGGGAGCGATACCCGTGCGCCTCTCTCCGTGCAAAAGTTCGCAGGGGTACCAGTCGTCCTGCGGCCAGCCGGACATCGCGATGGCCTTGTTGAAGACCTTCAGCATGGTGTCGTATTCCAGGGGGATCTGGGCCACTCCTCTGCGAAGAGTCGGAAGGTGCTCCATGACGAGCGGTGCCAGTTGGCTCAGCAGGTACGTGAGCGGCTTGTTTCCTTGGACTTTGAACTTGGCCGCCTTGCTGTCCACCCATCCCCTCTTCGCGTCCGCGCTTGCGTCGTCGTCTCCGAACTTGAAGATTTTGCCGCACAGTTCCCTGCCCCTGTAGTCGCCGTGCTTTGTATGACGAACGACGACCCAAAGTAGGACCCAATAGAACGACTCGAGGTCGTGGTGTGTGTTGTGGATGATGTTCGGCTCGCTGAGGATCTCGTAGGCCATGAAGAAGTATGTGCCCTACAACGGTGAAATCGCGATAAACAAACGTGCTCGCAGGGAGAGTGTGTTAGAGGACTCACAGTACACTCTTTGTACTTCGCGGGGTCGTCAGGAGCGGCCGCTGTATGTGTGGGGTCGTCGTGGCGGGAGCTGTCCGACGAGGACCTGGCGGAGAGCTTCTCTTCGCTCGTGTCTGCGTCGGGCTCCATCGAGCTATAGTCGTAGTCGTGTAGGAAGCCGGCGAAGCCATTCGCCTCCGCTTGGTCTGCAATCAGGATGTTGCCGACGCTGACGTCGCGGTGCAACACACGAGCCTTCTCCCATGCTAGCCGGTGACCTAGACAAGAGTCAGTAAACGGGAACGCACATGCTTTGGGTATTGCGTACCTCTAATCGCATCGCGTACTGCGCAGACGAGCTCGAACGTAGAATCAAACTCAGTCAACGGACGTCCGACGTCGTCGATGACCATCCGCATGTGGCTGCGGTCGTGGTACCATTCCTTCTCCCCCTTGACGAGTCGCCAGGAGTAGGTCTGGTGCTGCGGGTATTGGAGCGGGAAGCCCTCTTGAGGGATGTAGCTCTCCGGATCGTCGACGCCAGAGGCTAGTGGAGAGTTCGCGCTCCCAGTGGAGGAGAATAGCCGCGATGACGAGGCGGGACTCGATGGGCCTGGCTGAGGAGAGGCGTTCGAAGGGCGCCCATCCGTCATCTCCTCGCGGCGGCGCTGAGCCTCCTTCCACCACCGTAGCTCGAACTCTCCGAGGTCGCCGCCGCATACCATGGTCGCGAGCATCAGCAATCTGCGCAAGTGTCTTGCAGGTCTTGGTCTGACCATAATGTCTGGTTAGTGTCTTTCAATAGTCTTTGTCTGATTTTACTGTCTTGGTCTGTTGAGGGCCGTCTTGGGGACATCAGACACTGTACTTATGAAAATGACATGTGTCTTGCCATCAGAATTTGGTCTTGAGTCAAGCTGTTATCTCTTACAAGCAAGTCTTATACTTTCTGAGTAAGCATGTGTCTTCCCAGTAAGATGAGTGTCTTAACACCAGACAGGGTCTGAAAAGACCAAGGACAGCAATCATGCCTAATACTTCAAAGATGTATCTGCTTATCATCATGTTTACATTATCTAGCCAATAGTGAATAAGCAGCATGTCCCAGCCTGGGATGTAATTTTACATGCAACTCATGTGAGATCAGAATGAGTACTAATATCTAATAACTCCTGCTCTATGCAGATATGTCAATCATTTTTAAACTTCTTGGTGCATACAGTTTCCCTAGTGCTATAGTGATTCAAGTGCATGCCTTTATTGGCTTACATGCAGTTCATACTTGAGTCAATATTCCTTGAACTGGGAGAGTGTCAGGACCCTAGGAACTGAGCTGATGGTATTATATGACATCAGGAAGGTATCAGAACTCAGAATAAACACATCTATTGGTAGGCTGTTGACCATCTGACACTAGCATATGCATGAAAAGAAGCAGTATTGGGGAGCACAATATATTGACCCACACCTGTTGCCCTAGCAAGGTGCTATGGTGCAGTGGCAAACTGTGCCCGGGAGAGACATGCTGAGTCCGTGAGGTCAGTGGTTCAACTCCCGGAAATGGCAAATTGTGGGTGCCTCCCAGGGACCACTGCCGGAGGATGGGAGATGGGATAACTGCATAGAAGAGTGTACAAATATTAGATGTAATTTTTGATTGCTTCTATATTGCAAAATTGATACCTCACTTGGTCTTGTACAGGTGTCTGATTGGGGTCTTGCATCTGTCTTAAGAAGAGCTTGTTCAAGACACCCTGTTCTTGCAGCAGACCTGCCAGACCAAATGGTCTTCTGTAAGACCAAGTGTCCCTGTCAAGAACTGGGGCCTAACTTGCACAAGACCAGATGTCTTGGTCTGATAACATGTCTTGGGTGTCTGATGCTCTTCATCAAGACACTCAAGACACTTGCGCATATTGCTGATGAGGCCGTAGCGCTCGTCCTCGGAGATCTTCGCGTTGAGTTGCTGGTAGAATTTCGCCTCCGCTGTCCGAACGAGTTGCCGCCATGCCTCCTTCAAGATGCGAGGCTTGGGAGGTGTAGTACGCGAAGGATCTGCGACCAGGTGTCCATTCTGCCAGACGCGCGTATCCTCAATTGCCCTCCACACCATCGTCGCGCGCGAGAAAAGCCGCCCGTTGACGTCGAGCAGCTGGTAGAGCAGGTACGGAACGCACCGCCCGGTCTTCTCGTCGTAGACCTCGACACGTCGGCCGTCCGCGATCTCCGCGACGTGACTCTGCCAGTGCTTTACCCTGGCCCTCTGTAGCTCTGCCTTCACCCAGGCTTGGCTGTCGACGTCGAGCTCCATCACCGTCGGGTCACATCCGACGATGGTGTCGCCCACGAGCGGGTGCGTGAAGTGCCAGAGGAACTTCTGGAGAAGCCTCGCACCTTCCGCATTCTTGATGTTGAATGGCTTCGATACGAGGGCGCACGTGTGGTCGAAGCGCACCAGCCTGACGGTGTTGCCGTAGATGCCGATGACGAACGCGGCGAGGAAGCCGTGCGCGAGCATCAGGTTCCGCGCGTTCTTCGCTAGCTGCTCGATGGTCGCCGTGTGTTTCTTCCCGTTCCGGATGAATGGGTCCTGAACGCCTGTACTCTTGCTCTCGATGACCATGGACATATTTTGCCAGGTCCGGGGATTGAGAGTCTTTCCGGGGAAGGAGACGGAAATGTCGGGAGAGGTGTGGTGATGGTGGGCGACAAAGTCGCTGAATGGGAACTCCAAGACCACTTTGAATGTGTTGGCGAAGGTGAGCCGGCGGTCAGTCTCGAACGGCTTGACGAGCTTCGTGAAGCCGGATACCTAGCAGTCCGAGTGTTAGAGCGCCAGATATGGCGGTGTCGAGGTAGGTGGCTAACGAGGACGTACCAGGTTGTTGTATTCGAGCTTCTCCCGCCCTTCTCCCGCCGTGTAGTCGTTGAACGCATCCTGTGGGACGTCATTTGCGGTGTAGGGTGTCGAGGAAGGAAGGAGTGTGTCGATGAACTCGTCAATGGTGTGGCTGTATATGTTGATGCGGCCGCTGAGCTCGCTCTCCCAGGCGTCCTTCGCAGCCTGGTTGTCCCTTAGGGTGTCTGCTTGATAGTTGATTGTTTGTTGGCTTTTCAGCCGGCGCGGGGTGCATTCGGTAGCCATACCTGAAGAGGAGGAAGCAGAGTTGCAGTAGGAGCATGTTGAGATCGACATTTTATAGTCTCCTGTTGTGGTTGTGCTTAGGGTGTTCGAGGTGGTGGCTAAGACGAACAGAGGACAGATGCCCAAGCGCCGACCACAAGAGGCAGGTGGCCGCGCCATGCATAATCGTGGACCCGTCGGAGTTTCCCATCAGCGCGTTTCATTATAAAAAAATCGAGTGAGACATGGACTTACCGGCCGCAGGAAGATAGCGTCGCGCTTGAGACTCGACGGTAGAAGCCAACTTTTCGCCAGTGCACTAGCGACAAGATGTGAGTGCGCTGTTAATTTGACGATGCGCAAGAGCAATCCAGAGTGGCTCTGAGGGGCGCACCGTCTTAATATCAAGCCCCAGAAAGGATAAATACCTTTGGCTGACTCCAGTGTCCGGGACCCGGCGCGAGGACAATGGGGAGTCCTACCCCCGTCACTTCAACAAATCAACGCGTGTTGCCGCGGTGCGACTCTCGTGACTTGGACTCACCCTTGACGGTCGCCAGCTGAGTATTTTGTCGTTCTGTTCGTATATCCAGAGTGCACGACTTGCGTCCGTTAGTCGGCGTTTGCGTAGGAGCACGCCTGTAGCGAGACGTTCAAGTTGAACGCGGCCAAATCCGGCAGCGGTAAGAAAAGCGCCTTCGGCGTCTCACGGTCTGATCAAGCGCTCAAGCGCTCCCAGTCTATCGAGCGCACACTCATGTTCAGAACACAAAAAGGCATGACAGCTCTCGCGCGACATAGAGGTCCGAGACGGAATGGAGAGTCAACACAATGCGTACATGTACGCGTGCAGGAAGGTCAACATAGCAATAGTTTACACATTCCGCACTGAGCCAGTTGTCGCATAGGCGGCCGCGGGCTAGGGTGAAATACACGGCCGCGCGACGGGAATATTTCGCACGGCGCGCGTCATACTAGAATACAGGAGCGCGGAGGATATACCTAAGGGCGTCATTCGGGCGGAACAGTACTACTGTTCTCGATCTGTACCGGATATGAGCGACAGGCCTGAGAAACCATGGGAGTACTGACTGAGTACTGACCGGGCGGGCCCTCCGAGCGAGCACGAGTCGAGATGACCATTCACTTCACCAGCGGGGATAGTACGCCAGTACAGGCTCCGGCGCCACAAGGAGCGTACCGCGCGCATACTACAGATAACCGTCAAAGAGTCGAAGAAGACAACACCACAGCGCATGAACACTCACGTTGAGCTGATACCCCTGCTCGGCGGGTGGGCGCTGCGGAGCCCTGCGAGTCCCTCCCGGGACGACGCGGTACTGTACCCAGTACCGCGACGACATGGACGGGTGTAAGATGAGGATGTTGCGCACGGATGCTGCCAGGGTGTCTGCAAATTCCCTGGCCGCCCAGTCGCGGGCCTCCTGAAGACGGACGTCCTCCGCTGGACGCGGGCGCACCCAGTTGGGATTGTACGGGCCTGGAACATCAACGCGAGGCGGAGGCGTATCGAACGTCGGCGTGAATCCGAGGTACGTTCGGAGGGTCTGCAGATGTGTGAGGGGCGCGAGAGCCTGCGCGAAGCGCCGCTGCGTGTATGGTCAGTAAGTACATATGTGGCGAACGCGAGACTAGTAGATGAGCTCACGACGGGCACATCGGTATGTTTCTCCAGCCTTGCATTGTAGTAGAAGTTGACGGTGAGAGAGGTGAGATCGGGAAATGCGGCCGAAATGAGGTGCAAGACCTCGAGCTCGAGGCCGTCCGCAAGGAACTCGACGGCAAGTTCTCGGAGATCCAGGTGGCACCGGCGTAGTAGCTTTAGCGTCTGGGACGCTGTCAGCAGTGGACCCTGCAGCTGGCGTGCTCGGATGTCCCCAGAGAACTGCCAACGGTAATCGAAATGGTAGGTGGAGGAGCAAAGACGCAGTTTTCGAAGAGTAGACGGGAGATGTTGATATACTGAGTCGTCGGGATGAGGGTGGCGTATATCGAGGGACTGGAGAGAGGGCCACGGGCACGCCGCTTCATGATCGGAAGGCCAGATGACGGGTGCGCTGATGTGGGGGCGAAGCGACAGCCCAAGGTTGAGAGTGCGCAACTCGCGCATGTTGCCCAGGATGGTCACATAGGGAGCCGGGAGATAAGGAGGTGTCTCCCCCAGCAGCGTAAGGTCGCGCAGTCGAGGCCAACAAGACTGTTGAAGAACCTCCAGAGGTATAGAGTCCACGGGCACCTCAAGATTCTCCAGCGAGTTGCTCGTGCTCTTCAGCAGGATGGCCAGTGCGTCATGCTCTGTGCGGTACCCGCGGGGGTCGCCCCGAGCGGAGCGGGGCAAGTAGACGAACGATGTCAGAGGTGCGGACCCAATATTCAGGTCTTCCGCGTTCGCTCCAATGGTACATGGAGTAAGAACGTGAATCTCTAGCTTAGAAAGGTGTCGAGCAGCGAGTATCACCTTCAAAGACGACCAGGGTAACCCGTGGGACTCAGTTGACGATATGGTGAGTCTCCTCAACAGAGGCATGTCTTGAAGTGTGTGCGAGAGAAAGTCGGCGTTGAAGCAGCGACATAGAACCATTTTGGGCGGATTCTGACCATCGTCCGAGTCCGTGTCCAGGGGACGCTCTGGCCACTTCTCCGAAATTGAGAGATGCCTATTCGGGTTCAACAACGTACATAGAACATTGTGTCTTGTCCCATACCTGATATATTGCCACAGTGCGTGTGGGGGCAAGGTGTTTGCAGTCGATGAGCTGATGATGATGCGGCAATATCTGAACAGTAGCGGCTTGGCCAACTCGCGGAGAAGCCTGCAAGTTTGCGAGATATTCTGGAGGTATTGGTAGGAGGATACTGCTTCAAGTATATAGATCCATATGTCCTCGTTCAATCTGAGCATGCTGTGGCGGTCCAGAGTCAACAGCTGCGAGATTGCTTTGCGACGAAGTACTAACGGATAGTAATCGTTCGGCTTGTGACTCGCAGGAACGGGGTCCGGATCTAGGGCAGGCGAGGGCGAGTGTTCAGAAAAGAGGGGGTTCGGTGTCGAGGAGAAGAATCTTCTGAGAGCGCGTAGGACCATTTCACAACCCGACGACGAGACTCGTAGCTGAGTTCAGTGACCGCGTGTGGCAACGGGTACGGAGAGAGACGCCGCGCCGGTTGTACCCTGACCAAACATCTACAAATTTCCCCTTCGCTGTGTAAGACCCTAAGCGCTGCCACTGCCGCCGTCTCTCGGATCCCCGAGATGGCTCACACGACACGTTATCATGCATGTTTGTTATGAAAACTCTCTACTGCTCCTTCTCAAGCTCGCTAGGCAACGCCCGCGGGCATGGGACTGCACGTCAGGTCCGACAATACGCTCTACGACGTCTGGGATGATCGGACTTCGACTTGGATGGTTTCTGAACAACAGCGATGCGAAGTTCTTGCGGTTCCGTGGGTTTCTCCGTCCCACATCTAATTATCCTCTGGGATGAGTCAGTCTTCTGCTGAGCTCTTCTTCAGCTCTCGCTCGCAACGTGATAGCGCACAACATGTGGAACTGGATGTTCATGGGAGTTTCAGTACCGCAGCATCATGATAAGAAGCCCGGACGCACCGTCTTCCTCTACCTCGTATTCAAAAGATTACCACCACGCGCTGATGCGCGGCTCTCGGCTTCCCTCGCCATTATGTTCTCCTCGCCGTTTCATCTTCTCTGAGGTTTATTGTTGTCCGGCGACCGCGCTGGGATTATCTCAACTGTTTACAGGGACGTCGCGTTTGCGCCGTTGTATATAAGGTCGACGGCCAGCAGCCGGCCTAACCCATCGTCATACTCCTACTGGCGACTGCGAAGAGCGCTGTACCCCCCCGCTCGCACGACATCATTGCATGGCTTCCTCTGGCCGATCAGACGACGCACCGTTCGTCATCTTTCTTCGAACACCCGATCCGTCTACAGCAGCTCAACGGGTGAGCTGCTTCTTTCGCTCAGAAATGTTTGATTTGTAACGTCTATATCGTTAAGCATATCGCGGATATGCTCAAGCTTCATCTCATCCCTGTAGACGAGGCAGCGCGCCTCTGGAAAGAAGCGTGGACGGCTCCGGATACTAGTCACGGGTCGCGAGCCGACACTACGCCCATTTCGTCACCACAATCAGCAGCCACAACAGCGTCGCCACCTACCCAAACCCTCTCGCGCTCCTACGTGGTGTGTGACTTAGGTCTGACTCCATCCACGCGCAGAACTAACCCGGGCTGCGTAGTATGGCAGCGGGAGTGGCCCCAGTTCCTCCCCTAGCCAAGGCTTCACGCGCACGGGCACATCCTCGACCGGGCGCTCGGCTTCCCGGTTCGGTCGGGGTGGACATGCACCACCCTCCAACAGCATGGCCACTCGAACCCACTTTGGTACATATGTGTCAACCACCTATCCGCAAGCTCCTGCCACATGGAAGCACCAGTATTACACGGCCGAGTTGGTATGCACCGTCATCTCGCCATTCTTTTTCGGCTAGTATTCAGCTTCAAGTTGGTTTATAGGGAATAGACCAGATCATCCCCCGCGACCAGCAGGCGGAGATGGCACACCGTGGACAATTACGCGAAGCCTTCTTCCTGCTTATCGACACAGGTAAGAGGCTCGGTATCCCCTAATCAGAGGTGTTTCGTTAGGCTGACCTCACTCCGTGCGTCGAGGGTCCCCCGACACGTAAGGACCATGTATGTACGACGACACTTTCACTGACCTTTCCACTCAATAGCTGGGTAGCCATTGCCCATCATCGCCGTCTTCTCAAATCCGGCTACAGCCCTGCCCCACTGCCCGATAGGCACCCTCTTATGAAAATGCCTCACATCTACGTCGATCAGTTACGCCAGATCATATCCGAATGGCCACAACCAGAGGCGCGCGTACCAAATGATCCACGCACTGATCTGTGGAGGCAAACCCATAGAGGCATCAGGAATCACCCGTACCGTCCAGCACAGACATTCAGGGGTTACGACGCAGGTCAGGTCCCCATGTACAACGAGACCTTACCTCAAGATCAGATTCATTTGGCAGGCGAAGCATTATATGTGACCAGTGTCGCAGCTGGTGAGTAGTCTCCGGCTTCTAGATGTGTACACATGACTTACTACGCACAACTCCCGATAGCGCTCATGCTACAGACCGAAGGCGATCGCATCTACTTCAAGAATGCGTACAATTGGCGGTCCAAGAGCTGGCAGAATACCACCCCTCGATTCACCTTTCGACTCAGCGCGGCATACGCCGTTGCGGTGGACATTACAGGTCACGACTATCACGGGGTCCTTGGACTGAGCCCGGGCGAGTGAGTAGAACGTTGATTGGTCCTATTGTGCGAGAGTTTTCTCACCCTTCGTTTCCCACAGACGCCAGAGTGCCTTCAGGCATCTGGAGCCCCCGCACGAAGCCCCGGTTTGCCCGTCTTCTCTAACACAGTGGATCGCCATGCTGATTGCGATTGTTGCGCCCGTAGAGCCTACTTTCTGCCATCATCAAGGCGGACTGCTTCGTGACCGCGCAAGATGTTGTGAATTATCTTCACCGATCGTTGAGCTTATGTCCTTGCTAATTCTCGTCGTGTAGGACGAAACGGGTGTTACTCTATACTTCCACCTTGTCCAGCCCGTGCTCGTTTCCCCAACGGTACCTGCTAGGTATGCCTATGCTCTGACAAACACCTTGCTAGCGTCTGACTCTCCGAGTCTTTTCAGGCCTAGCTGGATGGCGCTCAATACCTGGCCCTGTCGCAAGGTTCCCGACTGGTCTCCGGCGATCCCCGTGTTCCCGTTAGGAGGGCCATCGGGAGAGCCGACTTGGGCGGTGCGGGTCAAGGAGGTCAAGGTTATGAAGAGTGTTAAATTCCTCTGGCGACGTCGTTTCAAAGCTGTTGAGAGTTACAAGACAGAGTTCCTCGCTCTCTTGGACACAGGTGCGTGAGAATGAGTACTGCGGTGCCATTTTGAGTTATTGACGCCGCTTATCGTCAGGCACCACAATCTCATACGTCCCGCCCAAACTCATCGAGATCCTTCGGAGGCGTATTGTTGGACGCTCAGCTCGGCCACGCGTAACCTCCGCGCAGTCGAGCCAGCGGGAACCAATCTTCTACGTTCCACCCGACTTCTCTACGAAAAAATTGACGCTCCAGTTCGTGCTGGAAGGGATGCGTGGCAAGCCCGACGTTCTCGTCAATGTCCCTCTCGACCCGTTCGTGTATACGGCCAGTCCAGCGGACCGAATGCGCGTCAGCCCAGGCGGTGAAGAGATAGACTCGGGAGTTGTGCGCGAAAGCTTACTCTGGCCTACCTCCCCCTTGCCCAACGAGGTATCGTTCACCATCCTGGGATTGGTACGTCCGCTATCGTCGTCGTCGATCACGTTGCTCATGCCCATTTGTAGAACTTCTTCCAGGCCATGCACGTCGCTATGCACAAACCGCGGCCGGACCCTGCCCAGCCGAACGCGTCTCCATACGTTCGACTGGCGGCGTGCAAGCCGTCGACTGTGGGCTCGTACACGCTGCCGTCCACATGATCGGCACTGACGGGCTCTTCTTTGTGCGTCTCTCGCTGCACTCGTACGCAACGGGCTGAGTGAACCACGTACGGACATCGTTCACTCACCCGGTAGTCTTACCCTGTTACGATACGATCCCAATGGTGCCTAGTATTTCTTTGTACACGAATGGGCTCGATGCATCTATTGCAGTAACATTGCCCAAAACTCGTCGACGAAGAGTGTGGCGACGATCCTGGTGCACGCTACAGTGCCGCAATAATATTATCTCCGCCGAAGCGACGGCCGCACGCTCGCCGCGTACATGCTCTCCCCGACGAATGCCTATCAACATTTATCAGCCCTATATCCCACCCAACCCAAATCTCAAGCCGCAACGCCGTAGAGACGCGGGGGCTCCGAGTCGGGTGCGCGCTGAGGTCGCCGTCTTGTCGTGCCCCCGGGGCCTGGGTAGTGTGCTCGCGACGAGGAAAGGAGCTCGAACGGAGACATAAGGGCTCGAGACTCGATCATCGAGCGCCGTCATCTCATGGGGTTACAAGACTCTGCCCTGTCATTCGTGCCGTACACGCGTACTGGGATATCGGCTGAGAAGTACTCTAGCGTGGAGGAAAAAGCGCCACACATGCTCGAAGAGAGGGGAGACGGCTGTCACTGCGCGTCGGGACGTCACTGGTATCACTCAAGCTCGCCGGGCCCACTCTGACATGGCCTCCGCGGGTGGGAAGCGATGGGTTGCGCATCGTACAACGACCCCATTGTCGAATGGGTTAGGGGTGGAATACACAACCACAAAACGGGCATTCCGGCCGCCCCACACGGTGGGCCTCCGAACACAGTACAGCAATACGTAGGATCATACGGCACAAGGACGTCGTTCCGGAAGACACATACCGCGTTTGATCTGTACTGAACATGTGAGCACGACGCCTGAAAAACGATAGGGAATACTCACTGGCGGGGAGCACACTCCGACTCGGAGCGAGCACAGGTCGACACTGGCCATCTCTTTACAAGCGGATGCAGCCCCCGGGTTCTCGCGCCGCGAAAAGCGTCCCGCGCGCATACTACACATAACCATCATCAATTGTCAAAGGGGCGCGCCGCAGAGCTTGCACGTACTCACATCGAGCTCATAGCCCTGCTCGTTGGCTTGGTGCTGGCGCTGGGAGCCTTCGCCACCCCCTCCCGGCACGACGCGGTAGCGCACCCAGTGCAGGTCCGGGTGGAGCGGATGCAGGATGAAGATGTCGCGCACGGATGCTCCCAGAGCGTTTGCGAATTCCTTGGCGGCCCGGTCGCGCGCTTCCTGCAGCCTGATGTCCTCCGGGAGACGGCGCTCTGGATTGAAAATGTAAGGCACTACGAAGATTGGCGAGAAGCCGAGGTGTGTGCGGAGACTCTGCAGACACGTGAGTGGCGCGAGGGCCTGCGCAATGCGCCGCTACACAGATGGTCAGTGGGTGTATCGAGACGCGGTGGGCGCAGTATGTGCTCACCACGGGCACGTCGGGATGCCTCTGTGTCTCCTCATAGTAGAAGTTGACGGTGAGCGAGGTCAGATCAGGAAAAGCAGCGGTGATGAGGTGCAGGATGTCGAACTCGCGGCCGTCCATAAGGAACTCGACGGCGAGTTCCCGGAGCTGCGGGAGTTGGCACCGGCTCAGCAGGGTGAGCGTCTGCGATGCTGTGAGCAACGGGCCCTGTAGCTGTCGCTCCTGGATCACCCCATACGCCGCCCAGCGGTAATCGAAGTGGTAAGGCGAGGAGCAAAGACGGAGATGCCGAAGGGTGGAAGGGAGGTGATCGTATAGTGGGTCGTCGGGGTGTGGATGGCGTATATCGAGGGACCGGAGAGAGGGCCACGGAAATGCCGCGGAATGATTGGATGGCGAGATGGCTGGGGCGCAAACCTGGGGGCGGAGCGAGAGCCAGAGATTGAGAGTGCGGAGCTGGGACATGTTGCCGAGTATGGTGGCATAGGGGGTCGGGAGATCGCGGGGTGTCTCCCCGAACAGCGTAAGGTTACGCAGCTCCGGCCAGCGAGTATTCCGAAGAACTTCAAGAGGAACAGAGTCAACAGGAACATCAAGCTGCTGGAGCGAAGGGCCGATCTTCTTCAGGAGGATTGCAAGCGCGTCTTGTTCGGTGCGGTACGCACGCAGGTCGTCCCGGGCGGAGCTAGGCAAGTAGATGAACGACGTCAGGGGTGCCACCTCAATATTCAGGTCTTCCGCTTCCGCTCCCAAGGTACATGGAATAAGGCCACGAATTTCGAGCTCGCGGAGGTGTGGCGTAGTGAGTATGGTCTTCAGAGACGACCAGGGTAGACCGTGCGCTATGGCAGGTGACGATAGAGTGAGTCTCTTCAAGAGAGGCATGCCTTGAAGCATGTGTGAGGGAAATCCGGGCGTAAAGCAGCAACAGAGAGTCGGTTGAGGTTGACTTTGACCAGCGTCCGTGAAAATGGGACGCTCTGGCCACTTCTCCCTAATCGAAAGATGCCTAGGCAGGTTCAATAGCATGGAGTCATCAGGAAAATCCCCCCGCGCGAATGAGCTCTAATTATCATAAATACCGCTAATTAGAGCGGTTTGCGAGGTATACCTAATTCAGAAGGTCCCCCTCCTAATTATGGTGGCTGAGGACCGCGTTAGACCGGAGTAGCGCCATTATATACTGTGGTGCTCACTGGTAGATCGCCACACCCACTTGCTTGTGGATCACGCTGAAGGTATGGGAAGACAAGATATATTCCGACACTACGCATATGCAAAGCTAAGTAGGTAGACTAGTAGCGACATAATACACGACGGGTGCAAGCCGGTGCTACACAGTCCTTGCAGCCCGTGGTGCACGAGCCGGGGAGATCGAGAAAGTCGCAGTCAGGAGGGCATTAGTCTCTGAGACATACAGATGCTAGAATACGGTGGTCACCCTGCTCGAAGACATGTGTGACCAGCGAAGACGACCTCATCAGGATACGAGCACAGCCGCAAGGAGCCGTACAGAAGAGCGCAGTAGCAAGGCGTATGCTAACCAGTAAGCTAGGCTGGAGACCAGTTCTAGACGAGCGCAGTGTTGGTCCTACAGTATTGCCAGGAGAGGAGAGCGAGGAGGAACAACGGAAGATACCAGCCAGCGAAATCGACCAGCTCGGGTCCGGGCGCGAGATACTGCAGGCAGAGCTAGATCCAAGAGCCATAGCACTCACAGAGAGACATTATGGAATAGAGTCCGGGGATCCAGCATACAAGGAAGACCGCTAGAGGGAATGACGGACGAGGGCGGACGAGGGCAGAGACAAAGAGCAGTCGCCAGACGCCAGCTCACAGTTGCCTGACGTTAGCGCCCGTGTTTAGGGCAGGCGCTATTGAACTTGTAAGTTTAAACGCCCCTTGTCCGAAACAAGTTCTGGCGTTGAACCGACTCCCCACTGCTGGAGAATACAGCCAGTATCTTCGACGGTCATTATTCATGGGCGGGAGCAAAATCTAGCTCTTTTTCATCCACCACTTGATTCCGTCCGAAGATTATGCACACTATCTCGATGAGCGACGCCTTATACGCGGTTAGCCCCAGGTATTGCTAACCTAGCCCTAATTCGCGCGGGGGGATTTTCCTGATGGAACCGGACAGAACGCCGATCGTGGCACATACCTGATATATTGCCACAGCGCGTGTGGAGGCAAGTCGTATGTTATCTGCGAGCTGATCGTCATATCGCACTTTCTGAATAGTAACGGCTTCGCTAGATTGCGGAGAAGCCTGCAGGTTTGAGAGATGTTCCGGAGACATTGTTGCGGAGAGACTACTTCAAGTATACAGACCAATACGTCCTCGTTAAGCTCAAGTATGCTGTAGAAACCGGGTGTCAATAATTGCGAGGTGGTTTGTGCGATGAATGACTGACGGAAGGTGATCGTTCGGCGCACTGGCAGACTCAGAGTAAGCAGGATCGGGGTCAAGATCCACAGAGGTGTGCGAGGGTAAGCGTTTGCGCAGAGAGTTCTTGAATCTTAGGAAGAAGAGTCTCCTGAGAGCGCGCACTAGGCCCATCTCATAACTTCACGACGATGCGAGAGCTGGTAGTAGATGGGAAACGTGGCGGCATGGTTGTGCGCGCTCTCCCGCTCCGCCAGGCTGCGCCCGCCACCCAGCCCGACCAAACATGCATAAATATCGCGCTAAATAGCGACCAACTAGGCGCCCGTGTCCTTGCGTTTTCGGTGTTTCTCCTTCGGTACTCACTCAGTACTCAATACTCAACGTACTCAACGTTCACTCATGACAACTCGACGGCTTTGCTGGACCCTCCGTCCGCATTAGATCTCACTGCATGGACTGCTTTTTCTTGTGCACCGGACATGACGACCAATTTACTCCGATATGCCCTGCTCTGCCTCCTACACGCTGCCGGCTGCCGTCCTCGCCACGCTGGCGCACTCCAGCGTATAGCGTGGATCTCCTGCTGTATCCAGGTTTCTGCATGACCCAAGTGCTCCCTTGGACTCTTTGCGCCCCTCTACGCCGTACTCTTGGCGCCTAGAGCGGGCGTGCCCGCCGCCTCTCCTCCACCAGTAAGCTCGCACAACCCCGACGGCGCACTTCTGGCGCGTCGCCTCTTCTATGTGGCGCAACATATCTGCCCATGCGATGTGGTGCACAGCGCGAGCTGTCCCTCAGGAGCACGCATAGACGGCTTGTAGCCTCGAGCATGACTGCCCTATCATTGTTTCAACCTCGCTTGTTCTGCCACAAGATAGCTACATCCGAGAACCGCGCCCCTCCGCAGCGCCACCCAGGAGACCGCCGATCATCTGTCGACGAAGGACATAACACGAGTCTCCCTCCTGCCTCCCATCCGCTTCGGAAGGACTCTTCGGCTCGGGCCCGGCGTTCCCAATGCTGGACACACGGCCAGCGCGTCGTCCCAGGGTCGAGACATGCGACATCTCCGCGATGCGACGCTACCGCCCGCTTCTACCCCACTGCTCCAAGTCAATACGCAAGGTTTGGCGGCTACATATGGCCAGCACGCGACCTGGACTGCAGCGACTCCGCCACGCGCATGCGCGCGCAACCTCGCGCGCCCATAGGCCCACCTACGGACCTCGCGCCATTCGGCACCGAACGTTTACTTCTCTCCGATGTCCCTCTTCGGCGGGCGCGGGACGGATTCTTGCGGAAACGAGGGGCGGGGCTCGAGGCTGGACGTCAGCTGCGCAGCGCTACTAGTCTGACGCAGCCCCGCAGGTCCGTCGCGACCGCCAGTTCCGTCCCGCCGGGCGATCGCGCTGCCGCCCCGCGCAATGCCTGTGCTGTGCGTTGGACGAGCTCCGATCGGTTTGACCTCGTCGGACCAGCCATCTCGCAGGCCGGACGCCACTGGTAGGCCTACGCCCCGGCAGCTCACCGCGTCGACTCTCGAGCGCTGCACGTATACCTGGGTCTATGCCGCCCACAGCTGGAGCTCCTCCGCCACTCACCTGCGCCCAAATAGTGCTCTGGACACTGAGGTCAGCGTCGGTAACGGCCGGCAAGCCAGCTGCGGTTCCGAACGTGCTACTGGGACCTCAGCGGGCCACGGGAGTTGAACCTGTGAGTAGGCGATTCAACGAGCACCGCATGCGGTTGTGTCACGCAACGATGCGCTGTCGAGCGAGGGGTCAAGCGCACGTGTGCGCGTCGCGGCTCAAGACTGAACGTGTAGATCGCATGCGTGGAGGGGTTCGCGATATCACCGACAAAGTGCAATCGCGACTCTCGCTGCAGTGCGTTTCGTCTATGGCTGGCGTACGGCCGTACCGTCTCGCAAGCCTAGTCTTGTCGGCTTTTGACTGCAGGGGACAATGTACATTACTACTTGACATGTCATGGTCGTACACATCGACTCGGGAGCGTGTAGCGCCTCAGTGGATATACCGCGCCTTGGTCGATGCGCCCATCCTCTCACTCACACGGGCTTGCACGTACGATACATTTCGCGTCTGAATATAACTTCTGAGCCTCTCGTGACGTTATGACCTCACCTCCGCATCTGACGGCCGACTGGGTCTCAGTTTGGCGACCACGGAGCAGGAGAAGCCCCTTGCAGGAGAGCAGCACCGTCCGAACGAAAGAATGCACCCCAGGGCGCTGAGCAAAGAGCGGCCTCGCAACACCGTACGCATCGCTATTGTTATTGATACCGCTCATGTCATGGGTTCGCGCTCATCGTAAGGTTCTAGCGTTGTTGATGTACTGGCCTGAGGCCCGGGCCACTCGAACATCGACGAGATGTAACCCCGCGCCGGGGTTACGCACCGCGTCTCGGTTCCCGCTCGGTCCTCGCATGCTTCGAACCCAACGTTTACTCTTGTTTGTGGTTCGGTTTCTACGTAGTATATATTCCGGACGCGCCCCCCTTCGTTGCCTCAGCTTACTTTACGGCAACGAAGGTATGTCCCGCCCGCGCTCCTCCTGTATTCGCACCTCAGCTTACTTTACGGCAACGAAGCTCGTTCACGTTCTTTCCCTCGTCTGAACTAGTGAAGCCGCAGCTCCGTGCGGCTTCCACTTTTTTTTGAACGTCAGCTCGAGCTTGCTCACCGTATCGAGGAGCGCCCCGTCGACAACAAGGTTCACATCAAACCTAACCGTCGGCGAACACCCCGGACGTCTCGGCCTCACGGCGAACGTCGAACACCGTTCTCTCACCGACCGTCTCCTGCACACCGACAACGTCGTATCGCCGACCTCGCTCGTTTTCCCACACCTTTCTCTCTCGGTCTCTCTACCACATACCCCCACGTCTTCAAGGACCCCTCCCCTCCTCGTCGACCCCCTCCACACACACATACACCCGCGTTAACGCGCATATATCCACGCTGTCGCGCGAAGCATCGAAGATACCCGCGCCCGCTACTCCCGCAGGACGGAGACGTCGCGCTCGCCGAGCACCATCCGCACCCCCACCACTCACGCGATCGCGCGCTCAACGCCGCGAAGATTCACCGCTCCCGCCATCGCCGCACGTCTCACCGACGTCGGTCGCCCTACCGCGGTCGCGCTCTCCATCACCCCCAGGGAGTCCCTGGTCGCGTCTTGGATCTCCATTGACACCGTTGAGTCTCTCTCTCTCGGACTCCGACTCGGACTGCGACGAGAACTATCTACCCTACACCGCCACCCCCGCAATGGCCACAGCCACCCCCACCCCCGCCGCGAACGGAGACGCCACCGTTCACCACGTGAACCTCAAGACGGTTCCTTGCCTCACCGCCGGTCGTATCACGCCCGCCGCCCTCTTCTCTTGGGAGGCGGGGTGTAAACAGTACTTCCGACACAAGGCGGTGGAGAAGGAGAACCAGGTCGCGTTCGTCTCCGGCGGGTTACAAGACCCGCGCCTGATGGACTGGTGGATGACGAACGCCGCCGAGCTAGAGGCCCTCTCTTTCGACAAATTCATGGCTCGTCTTCGCGCTCACTGGCTGCCGGTCTCTTGGGCCAACGACATCGTTACCTCGATGTTCCTGAACAAGCAGAAGGACGACCAATCGTTCGACGTCTGGGTCACTGGTCTCGAGAAGCAAAACGCGTATCTACGCGACACCCCTCAACGCCTCAGCGAACTCGCTATGCGTGGTCTCATCTCGGCGACAGCCTGCAAGGAACTCCGTCTGGTGATGATGCGCCCCGAGTACTCATCTGATGTCTACGCCACCTGGAAGGCTGCCCTGATCTTGTACGACAACGAACGACTGGCTCTACGCTCGGAACGCTTCCGTGAATTTGAGCAATTCACGCGCTCGAAGTCTACTGGGGCTAAACCTCGCGGCACCTTCAACAGCTACTCTGGCGGTTCCTCTGGCTCTGTTTCTGGGTCTGGCGCTGGCTCTACTGGCTCGTCCTCGACGTCTGCTAGGCTGGCTCCACTCTCTGCGGAAGACCGGAAGCTCCTGTCGGAGAACGACGGATGTTTCAAGTGCCGGCGTGTGAACGTCGGACACCTGTCCAAGGACTGTCCGAACGGGTTCGCGAAACCGCAGGGCTACAAGTCGCCCGCCGAGCAGCTACGCACGAAGGCGTCCGCGAACAAGTTCGCGAAGGTCGCCGCCGTCTCGGTTGAAGACGACGCGGATCCTCCAGCCGTCGCCGCGGTGCGCCCACTGTCGCCGCTCGCCGCAACCACCGGTATCTTGTCGGATGGGGACAGTTCGGAAGACGACGTACGTGCTTCCTCTTTCATCGCCCCCCATATGACGTGGTCCGTACACGTCGAGTGTCCCATCGAACCTGCCGACGTCGTCGCATTGGTTGACACAGGATCACCACTAGTTCTGATCCGCGCGGACACCGCAAGGCGTCTTCAACTGCGCCATCGAACGCTTCCGTCTCCAGTTCCGCTCGGAAACGCCTTCAATGGCGCGGGCTCTTCTGCGAAGGAGTGGTGTAAATTACGGGTTTCAACCCCCGATCGTTCCTGGTCTTCTGTTTCCGTACGAGCCCTGATCGTCCCAGACCTGTGTTCCCCTGTGATACTTGGTACCCCGTTCTTTGAAAAGAACCGTCTCCTTCTCGATGTCTCCAATAGAGCGCTTTGGCACCCCGCGAGCGGCAGAGATCTGACCACCTCCCACTCGAGCCCTAGCACGACGTCCCCATCGGCGTCCGAGAAGAGACAGCTGTCCGTCGAGTACGAAGCACTGGAGCGGAGGTTCGCCCTCACGCAAAAGCGCGACGTACTTCGTGAGCTACAAGAGCGTCGATCTCCGACGCCGGCTCTGTCGACCTCAATGCCTCGCGCGTGCGTCATAGCCGCCGTCCGCGAGAGGGTCGAAGAGCTCGCTCTACAGGAAACGCTACGTCGTGAGGACGCTGCCATGAAGGCGCGTTTCGCCGACTGCTTTCCGGACGACATTCCCCACCTCGACCATCTACCGACAGACGAATACCACCATATTCGTCTGAAGAACGCGAACATGACTATCATCAAGCGTCAGTACGATTGTCCCAAGAAGTACCGGGAAGCATGGAAAACCTTGCTGGAACAACATCTCGATGCCGGACGTCTACGTCCGTCATCGAGCCCGTACGCTTCTCCCTCCTTCCTCGTACCAAAGTCTGACCCCTCTGCCTTGCCGCGCTGGGTAAACGACTACCGCGTTTTGAACGACAACACCGTCCCGGACGTGTACCCATTACCGTCCATTCAAGAAATTCTCTCAGACTGCGGTAAAGGCCGCATATGGGGGAAACTTGATATGACTAATTCGTTCTTCCAGACCAGGGTGGCGGAGTCGGACATCAAGTATACGGCGGTTACGACGCCTTTCGGGCTGTACGAGTGGACGGTGATGCCGCAGGGCGCGCGCAACGCGCCCAGTACTCACCAACGCCGCATGTACAACGCGCTGAGACCGCTCATCGGTACGGTGTGTCACGTATACTTGGACGACATCATCATCTGGTCCAAAGACCTGGCGGAACATAAGGTGAACGTCGAGAAGGTGCTCAACCTGCTGCGCGAGCACCGGCTCTTCTGTTCCCTTAAGAAAACGGATCTGTTCTGCACTGATATCCGCTTCCTCGGCCACAGGATCTCGCAAGCGGGTATACAGCCGGACGGCGAGAAGGTCGACAAGATCGTCAACTGGCCGCGCCCGAAGTGCGCGACAGACGTCCGGGCCTTTCTCGGTTTAGTCCGCTACGTCGCTTCCTTCCTACCTCACCTCGCCGAGCTGACGGCTCCCTTGAACCCGCTCACGACGAAGGAAGCTGAGAAGGACTTCGCCTGGACGGCGAAGCACGACGAGGCTTTCCTCAAAGTCAAGGAACTCGTGCTCAGCGCCGAGTGTCTCACCGTCATCGACCACTCCAACCTCGGCGAAAACAAGATCTTCGTCGCGACAGACGCGAGCGACTACTGCACGGGCGCCGTTCTTATGTACGGTCCAACCGTCGAAAGCGCGCGCCCCGTCGCCTTCGAGTCATGCCAACTCAAGGCCGCGGAGCTGAACTACCCGGTTCACGAGAAGGAGCTGTTGGCGATCGTCCGCGCCCTTAAAAAAGTGGCGGATTGACCTACTAGGTGTGCCGTTCACCGTTTTTACGGATCATCGGACCCTGGAGAACTTCACTACCCAGAAACACCTGTCCCGCCGGCAGGCGCGTTGGCAGGAGTTTTTGGGGCAGTACGACTACCACATCTCGTACATCAAAGGGGAAGACAACGGCGCGGCAGACGCCTTGTCCCGCCTGCTCCCGGCGGCCCCTGACCTGAGCGAAACCACGGTCGCCGCGCTGTCGCGCGTGGGCGATCTCTTGTCTGCCTTGGAGAGCGCCGAGCGCGCACACGTGACCGCGTCCACGCGCGTCGCGGCGGTGAACACACTTCGCGTGTCCACCGATCCCGCGTGGCTCGAACGCATCCGCAAAGGATATACGGACGATAAGTGGTGCCAGCGCCTCGTCGCGTTGCTCACAGACAATCGCGAGGATGGTCTGCAGTCCCTGCTCGCAGGCGACCTCGACGGCCGCACGGCTTGTAGCGTCTCTGTGAAAGACCGTCTCTTGTACATCGGCGACCGCCTCTGCATTCCGCGAGCGCCGGATCTCCGCGAGGGTATCTTTCGTCTTGCGCATGATTCCTTGGGACATTTCGGCTTCGATAAGTCATACGAGGCGATCCGGCATTCATACTTCTGGCCAAAAATGCGCAGCGAACTCGAAACGTTGTATATTCCGAGTTGCGACGCCTGCCAGCGTATGAAAAGCAACACTAAGAAGCCAGCTGGTCCTCTACACCCACTACGCGTGCCTGACGGGCGCGGCGATAGCGTGGCGATAGACTTCATCGGCCCTTTGCCTAACGATGGCGGATTCGATTGCATCGTGACGATGACCGACCGCCTCGGGTCGGAAATGCGGTTCGTTCCCTGCCGTATGGACATGACCGCCGAACAGTTCGCCGGTCTCTTCTTCGAGCATTGGTATTGTGAGAATGGATTGCCGCTCAATATCGTTTCAGATCGCGACAAGCTTTTCGTGTCAAGGTTCTGGAAGGCGCTTCACACCCTCATCGGTGTGAAGCTCAACATGTCGTCCTCGTTCCACCCGGAGACCGACGGCGCGAGCGAGCGCACCAACAAAACGGTGATCCAGCTCCTGCGCTACCACGTCGCTCGAAACCAAACCGGCTGGGTGAGAGCGTTGCCCCTCATTCGCTTTCAGTTAATGAGCACTGTCAACGCCTCTACAGGCTACACCCCATTCCACCTCCGCCACGGCCGCTCGCCTCGCGTGATCCCCGCGATCGGCGATGCGGACATCGACGCCGCAGCGACAGCGCTCGATGGCGGGGCCCAGGATCTCTCGTCCGCGCTCGAAACCCTGCGCCGGTTGGAGACCGACGTTATGGAGGCGCAGGACAACTTGCTCCTGGCCAAGGCTGCCCAGGCTTTCCACGCCAACTCCGCGCGCGGACCCGACGAATGCTACGCTGTCGGCGACCGCGTGCTACTCTCCACATTCCACCGCCGCCGCGAGTACATGCAACGCGGCTCTCATCGGGTGGCCAAGTTCATGGTCCGATATGACGGCCCCTACACTATCAGCCGCGCGAACACGGCTACCTCTTCGTACACTCTCGACCTCCCCGCCTCCATGAACATCTTCCCAACGTTCCACTCCTCCCTCCTCCGCCCTTATCGCGCCAACGACAACGATCGTTTCCCCGGCCGCGCGGACCCCGAGCCGGGCCCGATCGTCACCCCCGACGGCGAGGAGGAGTACTTCGTCGAGCGTATCCTGGACCGCCGCCGCGTCGGACGCGGCTGGCAATACCTCGTACGGTGGTTGGGTTACGGGCAGGGCTCGGACTCCTGGCTGCCCGGTCGTGAGGTGGAAAACTTGGCCGCTTTGGACGCATACCTCCAGGAGATCGGTGAAACTGCGTAGGCGAGTGCCTTTCCCTTCCGTCTTTGCTCTGTGTGCCCTGCTGTCGTCCGCCCATCTCTGCATTAGGAACCGCGCGCCGGCGCGCGCTTCCCCCCTTCGTCCTGGTCGTCCGCGGCAAGTTCACGCGCCTTCGGTCGACACGGCTGCTTGCAGCCTATTCACTTCCGTATGGCCCGACGACTCTCCCCGACACTCACCCCCTCCTGTTTCGTTTTTTCTCTCTCTGTTTCTTTCTCTTATTTTATAGGGCGGGGGAGAGTGTAACCCCGCGCCGGGGTTACGCACCGCGTCTCGGTTCCCGCTCGGTCCTCGCATGCTTCGAACCCAACGTTTACTCTTGTTTGTGGTTCGGTTTCTACGTAGTATATATTCCGGACGCGCCCCCCTTCGTTGCCTCAGCTTACTTTACGGCAACGAAGGTATGTCCCGCCCGCGCTCCTCCTGTATTCGCACCTCAGCTTACTTTACGGCAACGAAGCTCGTTCACGTTCTTTCCCTCGTCTGAACTAGTGAAGCCGCAGCTCCGTGCGGCTTCCACGAGAACGAGGCGGTCGACGCCGACGTCAAGCTCACGGCCCGGATGTCCTACGCGGAGCTGCGCCAGAGCGGCTGGAGAGGACGTTTCCCGGTGTCGCGCACGTTTGTCAAGCACGCCATCACCGCGGACGTCCGTTACCTCTGGGAAGAGGCCGCGAACGAAAACCCGGCGAAATACTGGGGACGCACGCACATCAGACACCCTGCCTTCCGTCGCTTGATGCACACCGGATCCTTCCCGCTCAAACGCCTCGCCGGCCGCCCCGAACTCACTGCCCGATTCATCCGCTGCCTCACGAACCACGCGCCGACCGGTTACTACCGGGACCGCTTCCGCACATCACTCAACGAGCCCACACTGTGCACCCTGCACAGCGGCCCGCCCGCCTATCACACCCGCGAACACATCCTCTTCCACTGCGACCACTACACCCGACGATATCGCCACTCGTGCATCGAGGACTTACTCTCCTCGATGGACCCGTTCTACGACATCCAACAGTTCCTGACGGACAACCCGACGGCGTTCTCATTCGACGACGCCCCCGGGGAAGAGTAGCCGTCCCCCTCCCTCCCTCCCCATGCCTATGCCCATGCCCGCCCCATGACTATGATCTCCCCTCCTCTGTTTTGCACTCGTGCACGCGATATACTACGCCCCGATTATACTCACCTACATCGCTATAGTCATCAGTACCGTTATGCGCGGCCGCGCCGCCCTCGTAGACTACATCGCCCCGACTTGTTCCCCCTCTTACTATAGTAGACGGCTGTAGAGCACTACTTGTACATATCAATATAATCAGATCCAAAAAAAGATGTACTGGCCTGAGAAGCGCCACCGATATATCAGTACCCGACACGGGCGTAGCGCGTTCGCTCACACACACCCGCAACCCGCTCGCTCAATTGCGGTCAGAATGACTCGTATTCCCACTGACCCTTCGCGAACATGTGCAGCCTATGTAGGGCAGAGAAGCATCAGCGCTCCTCCAAAAGCTCCTCATCGTTTGTGCTCATCGTCGATTGTGAGCATGCGCTTGCGTCGCGCATCAGCGGCCGCCGACTTGTCAGGACTTCTTCCTGTGAGGCACAAGCCGCACCTCGAGACTGCGAATGCATGCTCAGCGTACGCCCTGCGCCTGCAGGACACTCGGGCCGCGTGAGAAGGCTCGACATCGTTACAAGCTACCGCGCATGGTCACCTGAGGGTCGCGCTCCAGCGCGCGGAACTCGCTCGGCGTACGCTCCTAGTCCATCGAGGGCCTCTTACCCTCTACGACTGATTTGACATCGCGCCGCGTGTCTTGTCGTAGGGCTGCATTGCAGCGGCTGGGTACGCCTTGACAGTCGGATGGGATTTCGGACTCGTGCGAGCCTGGTACCGTCCACGACGATCTGCGAAGAAACCTGACATCGAACAACATACAGCAGCGGGCCGAGATAGACGAAGCTGCAGCTAATCGAAGTAGTGCTCGGGCGCGGCGAGGAGCACGCCGTGCGCATACTGTGCCATCTGCTGGTCAGACGTCGGCGCAGGAGCAGGAGCAGGTGGTTCAGTGCACTTGCCGGAAGCGTGTAGCACTCGGGCCGGCTTTCGGTCCGGGCCTCCTCCGCTGTCCTCGGTCTGGACGCAGGCACGAGCCGGTACCGCACCCAGCGCCAATGGTATCCCTTCGCTGGATGGAGCAGGGCGATGTCTTGCAGGGACGGCGCTATGGTGTCCGCGAGCGTCCGCGCGGCGCGGTCCCGCGCCTCGTGGAGGCGCGTCTCGAAGGGGTCCACCGGGAACTGGTAGCCTTCCGGTGCCGGCAGGAAGGACTGGGATGGCTCGTCGAGCGCCTTGAAGCCGAGGTACGTCCGCAGGGTACGCAGACGCGAGAGCGGCGCGAGCGCGCGGGCAACACGCTCCTGCGCGCGATCAGCAAGCGAAGATGGCAATGGCCGTTACACCCACTTACCACAGGGACGTCGGCGTGGTTCTCCACCGTCCGGTATACGTGCAAGGACAGCGACGTGAGGCGAGGGAAAGCATGAGTGAGGGTGTCAAGGAGGTCGAATTCGCGCTCGTCAGCGTCGAATTCGATCGTGAGTTCGGAGAGGTTGGGCGTCGAACATCGGGTCAAGAGCCGTAGCGCGTGAGACGCCGTGAGGAGCGATCCGCGTAGGCGGCGTGCACCAAAGACACCAGACCTCTTCCAGGCATACTCGTAATGGAACGGAGAGAAGCACAGCGCGAGCTTGGTGAGGGAGGGAGGGAGATGCGCGTAAAGCCTGTCTTCGACATGCGGGTGACCAATGGTGAAGCTCTCGAGACTCGGCCAAGGACATGCCATCTCGAGGCCGGCAGGCCATACGATGAGCGGACTTGCCCCGGCTCGTAGCGATAGCCTGATCCGGAGAGTGCGGAGCTGCGGCATGTTTCCCAGTACTGTGGCGCAGGGGACCGCCACGAGAGGCGACGTCTCGCCGTTGAGGCTGAGGGTGCGGAGTTTGGGCCAATGCGAGTTTTGAAGGACGTCCAGAGGAGCGGGCTCAACTGGCAAGGTGAGGCTCTCTAACGACCCGCTCAACTTTGGCAGCAGGATTGAGAGGGCGTGGCGTTCCGTGGGGAACCAGGAGGGATCGCCGCGCGTCGTTTTAAGTCGATACTCAAACGCGGTCAGCGGCGGCACCTCAAAGTCCAAATCCTCTTCTTGTGCCCCGTCCGTGCAGATGGTGAGGAAGCATATCTCCAGTTTCCGAAGCCGAGGGGCGAAGAACATCGCCCGGAGAGATGGCCAGGGCAGTCCGTGATGAGCATGACTGTAAGACGAGGCCACGATCGTGGTCAGGGCGGGCATGCGTAGAAAGGTGCGGGAGAGGAAGCCAGGATCGAAGTACGTGCAGAGAGTCCAATCGCCGGTGGTCGGTCGGAGGCTGTTGCTACGTGCAGCTATCTCTGGCCACTTCTCTTCAATCGTAAGAGAGCTGGAAGAGAGTTGGTACAGGGTACATGGCAAGGTTTAACACGCACCATATAAATCCCCACAGCGATTCAGGAGGGAAAACACTAGCGCCGACGGACGAACCGTCGATACTGATCTCTACTTTTCCGCAGCGACGAAACAGGATAGGTTTGGCCGTATGACGAAGGCTCTTGCAGGTCAATGATAGGGGCTTGAGGGACCCCCGCAGTTGAAGGTCTTCAAATATGCAGACAAGCACGTCTTGGTTCAGATTTAGTAGGCTGTAGCCAGCAGACAGACGTCAGCATCGTAGGATATTCTGTTGAGAAAGCGATACTAACGAAAGCATTGAATCAGTCGCCTTGTAGAAGGTGAGAATGTACTACTAGCCGGAGAGCAGACAGAGCCGGTATACGGATTTAAGCTCGAGCACAGGACACTGACGCAGTACCCGAGTGGCTAACGACAAGCGGTCGCGGTGCGGCTGGTGGCGAATCTGCATTATATATCGATCGCAAGCCGCCCGCTTGGCGCCAGAGCCCACTGCGAACACACGCAAACGGCCCTATGTAGTAGCGCCTCGGTCTCAAGCCTCAAGCTTCAAGCTTCAATACGCAGTACTCAGATAGTCATGGCTTCGAGCGAGTAAACTAGCCAGTGTGTGTACTAATTGCGCGCCGCGCTCTCCTGCTGCGCCCTCCCGCCCTCCCGACCAAATACACCTTAACATCCCGCCAGCTACTAGTGTATAGCGCTTCGCTTGTCATGTCGTGGGGTATGTTGGCGGGCAGGGATTGTCATGTATCTAGGGAGTGAGCGAGAGTAGCGATATCCGGGTGGCGCGCATGGCTTGGGGTGGCGGCGCACTGCTCAGTATCCGAGCAGGTCAAGTCGACGCGCAAGCAGCTCTACTACGTTCACGGTTGTCAGTAGTTTAGATTCCCAAATAATGTGATATCAGCGGTGGTCGCCGCTTACACGAACATCTGGTACTCCTACAGGACAGCCGGACGGGGCGATATAGAGGCGCATTCTTCCGGCCAACCGAACTACCACTCCGGAGCGGCAAGAAGGACGCCGTGCGCATACTGTGTCCATTGCGCGTCAGCCATCGCCGCGAGAACATATCTGTCGAAATGCTCACCGAGAGCTCATAGAAGCCAGTCCGGCCTTTGAATGCCCCCTCCTCGGCCTTCCGTCTGGTCGCAGGCACGAGCCGGTACTGCACCCAGTACCTCCCGCTGCGCAGCAACGGATGGAGCAGGAAGATATCGCGCAGACACGGGGCCATGGTTTCCGCAAGCGTCCGCGCGGCGCTGTCCCTCGCCTCGACGAGACGCTTCTCGCTGGGGGTGTCCTTGGTCTGGTAGCTACCCCGGAGCGGCATGACGGAGGTGGCCCCTATGATCTCCTTGAAGCCGAGGTGCGTCCGCAGAGTGCGCAGGTGCGAGAGTGGCGCGAGCGCACGAGCAAGCCGCTCCTGCGTAGGCGGTCAGCGGAGGAGCGTACGGCACCCAATCGCGTGCACTTACCACGGGGACGTCCGCGTTGTTCTCTACGGATCGGTAGGCGTTGACGGTCAGCGAGGTGAGGCGGGGGAATGCGCGGGGGATCATGCCGAGAAGGTCGAACTCCCGGTCGTCGGCGCCGTATTCAACAGCGAGCTCGGTGAGGTTCGGCGTCTGGCATTGGCTTAGAAGCCGCAGGGCCTGGGATGCCGTCATGAGCGACCCGTGCAGACGGCGTTCACCGATGTAGCCGCCCCGGGGCCCCCGCCAGATGTAGTCGAAGTGGTAAGGATAACGGCACAGCACGAGCATCTTGAGGGTGGGTGGGAGATGAGAGTAGAGCTTGTCTTCGGGATGCGGGTGGATGACGCCAAAGCTCTCGAGACTCGGCCAGGGACACGCCATCGCGAGGCCGGCGGGCCACACGATCGGCGGGCTGACCTCGGGTCGTAGGCTCATCATGAGCTGAAGAGACCGGAGTGCGGGCATATTGGCCAGTACAACGGCGTAGGGTGCTGCCAGATGAAGCGGTGTTTCGCCGTATAGATGGAAGGTGTGCAGCTCTGACCAGCGCGAGGCTTGAATGGTGTCCAGCGGAGCAGGCTCGACAGGCAAGTTGAGCGTCTGCAGAGACGTGCTCAACTTCCGCAGAAGGATTGCAAGGGCGTGGCGCTCGGTTGGCAGCGAACGTGGGTCGCTGCGGGTCATCTGAATCCGGTAGTCAAATGCTCTCAGCGACGCCACGTCAATATTTAGGTCCTCTTCCGGGGCTCCCATCGTGCAAGGGAGTAGGAAGTTGATGGTCAGCTCCCGAAGTTGTGGCGCAAGGAGCATGGCCTTGAGAGACGGCCATGGCAGTCCGTGACATACGTCGGCGTCAGACGTTATGGTGATCGTTCGCAGGGCAGGCATCTGTTTCAACGCATGGGAGATGAAGTTGGGGTCGAAGTACGTGCAGATCGTCAGATCGCGTGGCAGTGGCGGCCGTCGTGAGCCATTGTCGCGCGCCTCCATCTCAGGCCAGTCTTCATGGATTGCGAGGTGACTAGTCGAAAGGTTAACGTGGGATATAAATAAGTACTCAGTGCGTACCGTATGAAGCCCCACAGGGATTCTGGAGGGAAAACACCGGCGGAAAGTGGTACGCAGCCCAAACCGATCTTTACCGTCTTGCATCGCCGAAACAACATGGGTTTGGCCGCATTACGAGCCGTCCTACAAGTTAGGGAGAAGATGCGAAGGTGTCTCTGGAGATTGAATTCCTCCAAAATGCTGAGCAAGACGTCCTGGTTCAAGTCCAGTATGCTACAGCGGGCGGATAGACATCAGCGACACGGGAGAATGATTGAATAAATGAATGATAATGACGAGTTACATCTGAGTCACTGACGAGGGCATTAGAGCAGCTGTGTTATGAAGTCGAGCTAGATATTGGTCTGGACTAGGGCACTGAGGCTGCGCGATGGTAGTGAGTGATAGTCTCCCTCAGGTCTGGGACGCATTGGGCGCAGCCGGAGCAATTCGCGCGGCGCCAAACGGCGCCATCCTAACCAAACACACATAAACATCGCGCCAAAAGGCTTCCCAATAGGCGCCCGCATCCCTGCGTTTTCACATTGCAAGGGACTCGAGGGCATCTCGTTCACTGACGACGACTACTCGACGGCTCTGTTACGCCCTCTGTCTGCACTAGATCTCGCCACCCGACGTCATTTGCCTTGCGCACTAGATATGGCGACCAATTCCTCTGCTGTGACGTGTTCTCCCTCCCACACGCTGCCTCCCACCCCGCTTGCGCACTTCAAGTTCTACGGATGACGTGGGGTTCTTGCTGTGTCCATGCTTTCTGCCCCGAGCACTCATGTCTTATCCTTCGACGTCCTCCTCCTCGCATTCTGGAGCACGCGGCCTCGGTCCCCTGACCTCACATTGCTTCAAGGCTCCCATCCGTGGCTTCGCGCGAGATCGGACAATATCGTTGGGCGTCCTGGAACTATAGTGTAAGGTAAGTCTCTCCTCACCCTGCCTGTAGGTCCAGCTTCCTACGCTCTTCGCACCAATGTCCAAGCCAAACCTATTTGACGCATTCTCGTCTCTTGCACGTAGGAACACACATGAGTTACGCGGAGGCAACTCCGGTCTCTCTCCACGCGGAGTACCTCCACTACCTATTCCTCGATGCTCTCGAGAAGCGCAGGCACGGCGGTCGTAGTAACAAATAGAGCGGGCCTGCCCGCGGCCTCTTCTCAACCAGTACGCTCACACAACCCCGCCGGCAAACTTCCAGGGACCGATGGCGCGAAGGAGATTGTCTGGTGACGGTCCACCCAGTCCCGCCGAAACGTGCAATCTCTTCTATGTGGCGCAACATACCTCCCCCTGCGGCGCGACTCGCAGCGTGAACTTCTTCGCAGGAGCACACATGAACGACTCGCAGCCTCGGGGACGACTGCCCTGTGCGCCTCGCCTCGCTCGTTCATCTCCTGGAAAACTCCACAGGAGAATCGCGACCCTCCCGCAAGCGTTCCTCCTGCCACCCACGCCCCGCGAGCGGTTTCTTCAGCAGGCTCGGGCTCTCTCGAACACCGGAAGCGCGCAACCAGCACGCTGTCCAGGGCCGGGATATGCGACTTCAACTCCTACCACTCGTGTCTGCCCCATGCTCCACGCCGACATCAACGGCTTGCCGCATCGCCTGCCGGCAACCTATAGCCAGCACGCGACCTGGACACCAGCGGCGCCGCGGCGCGCGTGCGCGCGCAACCTCGCGCGCCCATCGGCTCGCCTGCGGACCTCGCGCCGTTCAACACCGAATGTCTACCCCGCCCGGTGTCCCTCCTCGGCGTGCGTGAGGCGGCTCGCTGCGGAAGCGAGGAGCGAGGCTCGAGGGTGGACGTCAGCTGCGCGGCGCTACTCGTCTGACGCAGCCCCGCAGGTCCGCTGTGACAGCCAGTTCTGTCCCACCAGGCGATCGCGCCGCCGCCCCGCGCGATGCTTGTGCTGTGCGTTGGTCGGGCTCTGATCGGTTCGACCTCATTGGACCAGCCATCTCGCACGTCGGACGCCAACGGTAGGCCTACGCCTCGGCAGCTCGCTGCGTCGACTCTCGAGCGCTGCACGTATCCGTGGGTCTATGTCGTCTACAGCTAGAGCTCCTCCGCCACTCGCCTGCGCCCATAGTGCCCGGGACCCGGCGGCCGGCGTCGAGCATGGCCGGGAAGTCAGCTGCGACTCCGAACGTGTTACTAGGACATTGGTGGGCCCCGGGAGAAGTTGTGAGTAGGCTATCTAACAAGCACCGACTGCAGTTGTGACACGCAACGATGCGCTGTCGAGCGAGGCACTATTCGGGGTTAAGTGCATGCGTGCGCGTCGCGGCTGGAGACTGTAGATCGCATGCGGGAAGGGGTTCGCGATATCACCGACAAAGTGCGATCGCGACTCTCTCGCCGCAGTGCGTCTCGTCTATGGGTGGCGCACGGCCGCGCCGTCTTGCACGCCTGGTCTTGTCGGCTTTTGACTGTAGGGGGGTGTACATAACATTTCGACGTTTAACGCCGGTGATATCCATCGACTCGGGAGCGTGTGGCGTCCCAGCGAGTATACCGCGCCTCGGCCGGCGCGCGTGTCCTCTCGCTCACACATCATCCTGCATGTACGATACATCTCGTAGCCGAATATAAATTCCGAGCCTTCCATGACATTCTGGCCCCGCCTCCGCGCCCGACGCCCGACTGGGTCTCAGTTCGGCGACCTCGGAGCAGGAGAGGCCCCTTGCAGGAGAGCAGTACCGCCCGAACGAAAGAACGCACCCCCGCGCGATGAGCACAGAGCGGCGTCGAACACCGTGCGCATCGCTATTGTCATCGGTACAGCCCATGTCATGGGTTCGCGCTCATCATAGGCTTCTAGTGCTGTTGTTGTACTGCTCTGACAATACCAGTGCTTCGGCGTGGGCGCAGCGCGGCGGGTTCGCGTGGTTCCGGTGAGAGGCAGGGTGCACTCCTCTCGTGCTCGAGCTCGTGTTCCGAGACCTTGCCAAAAACACCCGAAGCTGTGGTCCTTATTCCCACCGGCCCCTTCGCATACATGTGCACCCTGGTTCCGAGAAGCATCAACACTCAGGCCTGCAGGTCCGGAAGGTCCTCGACCTTTGTGTCCGTGATCAGCTGTGAGCTTGCGCTCGACGCGCATGTCATCCAGTTATGCCGAAGCCGAGCTCTTCTTGTGATTCAGACGCATGTAGCACCCCTGGATTGTTACAGTGGATGCACGCTCCACGTAAACCTCACACCTGACTGACCGCGTGAGACTTGCAATCAAGAGCGGCCACAGCGGATGATCAGTTGAGCGTTGCGCTCGAGCACGCGGAACGCGCCCGCCGTACCATTCGCGCGCGAACGAGAACGCTGCGCTCGGATATGCACTCACTCAACTCGAACGACCTGTGTCATGAGCCTAGTCCGCGCACGCAAGGATCTACTCTCCCTCTGCCGCGACGTCCAGCGGTCCGAGCCGGATTGACATCGCGCCGCATGCCTCTTAGTAAGCCTCAATCGCCGTCACAATACAATTCCAGACCTCAGCCTTGCCCTCGCGTGCGGTGGTCCGGTATCGGGAGAAGCGGAAGAATTTGACATCGGGCCCGCCCAAAGCACTTCACACCGCCGCGCGTATGTGGAAGCTGGAGAAAGCGGGGAAGGGCCCGAGAGCGATGTAGAGACCGAGATCTCCATCGGCGAGGACGGCTGCCTAACCAGAGCAGAGGTCCTAGATTAGCTACATTTTATTGATTATATGCATCCCCGAGAGATAGGCCGCGCTGTAGGATAGGGGGGCGAACATCATGGAAAACGGTCGCAAAAGAGCGGACGAGCCCGACCGTCATCTACTCTTGCGGTGGGCATGTGTAGACTCCATGCCCGCGGTCGCATTGTTCTTCCGCTTGTCGACGACGAACTCGCCCGGTGTGTGCACGAGCTCCCAGCTCAGCGCGCCAAAGTCGCCCGGCTCGCCCAGGCCGCAGCAGTTGCGGTTGTAGGTAATGCGTTGCGCGGCGGACATGCGGTAGCGCGGGCGTGAATGAGAGTTGCATAGATGTTCGTGTCGATGGTGGGCGCGGCGATGAAACCCGTCCGGGATTGGATAGCGTGCCAACTGGGGCGTTGAGGAGAATGCGAGCATGCTTCAGGCCGTGGCTCGAGGATGGGAGTTCCTCCACGCCGGAATGCGGCCGTTCCGTCAGTGTCGGAGAGGACCGAGGAGAGGGTGGATAGGGCGGTGGCTTGACGGGTTCCCAGGCTACGTGATGCCAGGGTCGGTGGGCGGATAGAGACGAAGAAACGCGCGAAGGTCCTGGGCGCATCAGAAGTGCGTGTGTAGCTGAGTTATGCGCCCGCGAGTCCTGCATAGGGAACAGCATGTAGACAGTCGAAAGATATGACTTCGTTGACAGGCAAAACAAATGGACGTTCAGAGAAACTAAAAGGTTTCCGTGAGTGAACCCCGCAGAAAGCAGAGATGAAGAATACTGACCGCGATGTGATGGGGCTCGCCGGTAGAAGCTGAAGCCGAGGAGACTATGGATAGTCAGGCTCGACGGCTGGAGTCCACTCTTCCGGGCCCACGACAAGCAAGCCGTTAGGGTACTACGCGAGGAATCAACGATCGAAGTACAGCGGGTACACAACAGCTGATCACACGCACCTCGAGAGTATATTCAAGCGCACCACGCTTCCGGACTGCGCCACAATCCTTACTCTTGACCCGGTAGTGCACCCAGTAGTGGTTCGGTATCAACGGATTCAATATGAAGACTTCACGGAGAGATTCTCCGATGGCGTTCACGAATTCTTGGGCAGCGCTGTCGCGTGCCTGCGTGCGTATGTCCTTTGGTTTGGAAGCCCGGGTGGCTTTCCGAGTCGGGGTGGGAAAAAGCGGAATCCTGATGAGCGGAGGCGTATATGAGGGTTCGAACCCGAGGTATGTCCGAAGGGTGTGCAAACGCGCGAGGGGAGCAAGAGCTTGGGCGATACGGCGCTGCAAAGTTTATCAGCATGCGTGTCGGCTCTGGCCGCTTCCAATAGGGATGATATGCTCACCACTGGGACATCGACGTCCTCGCATTTGCCACGATAGACGTTGGCAGTCAAGACAGTGAGGTGAGGGAAGGCACGTGGGAGGAGGCGCCAAAAATCAAACTCGCTCCCGTCCGCGAGGAACTCGATGGCGAGTTCGCTGAGTTCAGGGATCCGGCACTGACCGAGCAGATGGAGCATCTGAGACGCCGTTAGCAGCGGGGACTCCAGCTCCCGCTCACGAATAGCACCGTTGGTGTCCAAAATATGCTCGTAGTGGTAAGGCGGAGAGCAGATTTGCAACTGCCGCAGAGTAGGAGGAAGGTAGCGGTAGATCTGGTCGTCGGGATGTGGGTGGCTCAGTTCCAGCGATCGGAGATTGGGCCACGGGAAAGCCCTATCAAGCCCACTCCTTAGGGGCCAGATGATCGGAGCGGTGAATCCCGGGCGAATATCGAGTAGAAGAGCGAGTGAGCGGAGTTCAGGCATACTGCCTAGCACGACAACGTAGGGGATGATGGACGGAGGCGCCTCTCCATACAGCGTGACGTCACGGAGCTTTGACCAATGCAGCTTCTGGAGGGTCTCCGGTGGCGCGCATTCAACGGGAAGAATGAGCTTCTGTAGTGTGTGGTTGAGCTTGCTTAGGAGGATAGTGAGGGCGTGGCGTTCTGTGGTGAACGTGCGCGGGTCGTCCCGAAGGTAGCTGAGCGAGTAGTTAAAGAAGGTTAGCGGTGCCACTTCGACGTCGAGGTCGTCCACCTCTATGCTCATAAGGCAAGGAATGGTGAATTGGAGCACGAACTCGCGAATCTGTGGCGAGGCGAGGATCGCCCTAAGAGACGACCACGGTAGCCCGTGAGGGTAAAATTCCGCATCGGGGGACGATATGGCGAGTCTTCTCAAAAGAGGCATGTCCCGAAGTGCCGAAGTAAGGAAATCAGAGTCAAAGCGTCCACATAGAGTCGGCTCAGGGGAGTGGAGATCGTTGTCCACGTTCATGAGGCGCTCTGGCCCCTGCTCTACGACTGTCAAATACCTACACAGGGTGAATAACGAAGCAAGATATTGATAGAGAACGTACTTGACGTAACGCCACAGTGAAAGCGGGAGGAAGTTGCCAGCAGAGATAGGGGAGTCGATGACGACCTGGCAACGCCTGAAGAGGAGAGGCTTCGCCTCCGCGTGAAGCAGCTTGCACGTTGTCGAGAGCCTTTTGAGATACCCTCGGAGAAGAACCTCTTCAAGCACACAAACTAGCACATCTCTATCCAACCCGAGTAGGCTAGGTCGATGAAATGTGAGTATATGTCGGATAACACCATGCACTACCACTCACGGAAACGCCTTGTCCACGACCACGACAATCTCAGAATCGGAAGTGCATTCCGAGGGGCTCCTTTGGAGTTCTCGATTCTCAAGAGCCTGTAGTTCATTATCAATGGTCTCGGTGGGAGGTACGCTCCTGCGCTGGATGTTGGCGGGCCTGAAGGAGCGTAGTTTCCTGAGGATGCGGAAAACCATCCTGGGTGGTGGACACTAACTCACTCACTCACTCAGCGCTACGCAATGGAGCGGCTGCGCAGAGACCAAATACTCGCAAATATCGAACGCTAAGCGCCGAGCGCCGAGTCGGACTCCCTCTGTACAGCCTGGCCCGGGAATGCGCTACAAGCTACTGTCAAGACAACTCAGGTCCCAGTGACAGCGGCGTAGGTCCGTAAGGAGCCCTGTTGCTGCCACAATGATATCGCGCATCACTCTGACCGTCTGATGACAGCGATGTTCGCAGCACCCACAAAATCTGAACAACTTGAAGCGTTGAGTGAAACCCTCCGATCGGCATGGAACTGCTGTTGTTCCATGAGGCAGTCCTGGACTGCACCTCTGCATCTTTCTCTCAAGCTCGCTTCCCTGTGAACCTCAAGAGAACTTGGAAGCACTGTACAATACACTGTTGTGTGGAACGAGTTACTCATGGGACCGCCAGGCAGCATCACCGAGGATGATAAGGATGGGTGCGCACGGTTCTCCGCCGGATGATGCGGGACGCCCTACCACCACCAGCTGATGAGAAAATTTGAGATTCTTCGTTTATTGTGTTTTACCGTCACGATCCCATGTGCGTGCCATATTCTTCAACTGTTATTGTTTCTCTGGGGCCGCCCACCGGCCGCAGCGGATTTCCTCTGGAGCACTGACCTGGCAAGTCACGAGTTCCAGCACCGTGGCGAGTACTTTATAAATCCGTCAGGCTGCGGGGACTGCAGAAACTCATCCTCACCTTGAATCGAATCCCTCTTCTGCCCCTCAGGCTCATCATCACGTCCAAACGATGGCACCGTCTAAACGACCCGCTGGCCAGGCGTTCGTCGTCGCTCTTCGGGTCCCAGATCCTGCCTCGGCAGCTGAACGAGTACGTCATTATATCCTTTATACACCCTCGGTACCACATCTGACGTCGCGATTTGGTCACACAAGCATATTGTGGATATGCTGAAGTTCAACATCGTCTCCTATCAAGAGGCAGAACAGCTCTGGGCGGAGGCTCAAGCGGGGAGCGAGAGTGATGTGCGGGCATCGACCTTGACATCGCCTTCACAGCCGCCCTTTCCCCTTATTGCGGTATGCGTGATTCAAGTTTTGCACCGCTTCCGCGTGCTTACAAGGCACATGGTTCGCAGAGTGGCAGTCATGCCAGCGGCGCATCCCGTACTAGCAAAGCCGGGCCCGCTCATCAACGGGCTATGGATCGCCAGCCTCCGAGTGCTGTGAGCTTTGCTCCTGCAGCTGCTTCAGGGAGTATGGCACCTATGGCCCGGCCGGGGATCGTTGGCACATATTCGTTAGTGCGTCCCAGAGAAGAAGAAATTTCGTGGAAGTTCCAGCATTACTCAGTTGAACTGGTAAGCTTCGGTGTTCCCTTCTGTACCTCTTGTCTCACGAGATGGTGAAGTAGTTTTTAGTTTGATTAATCTATGCCCATCTTATCATGAGAATCCCCGATTAAACCACCCATTAAGGCCTGTGTGTGTCTGAGTCTACGAAGAAGCAGCCCATTAATCCGACCAGCTAATCCACGCCCTAACCATGGATTAGAGTCATACAAACCAGATACTCGCCGCTTAATCACCCTTAGCACCGATTTAGTACGGATTAGTACATGGATTGATTCAGTTCTACGAGTCCTCTCCCTTGTAATCTGCGCTAATCGTACACTGATCCCGCTATCGAAGTGTCCATTTTATCATGATCACATTTACCGCCCCTTACGCCCCCTTGTACCGGTAGTAGCTCCTCGCTTATTCTCCGTGCTTTTGCGCGTGGCGGGCCTGGAAGCAGCCTCCCTTGCGGCACGCGTCTGTCGTGTTTCGCGTGCTTCGCCGCTGGGTACCGGGGCGGACCTGCGAGTACTGTAGTACGAGTCTTGTTAGTCATAGAAACAGCAATGAGATCATATGTACTCACCGTTTCACGGACGCCCCTTCCTCTTGCTCGCCGTCGGCCTGGCGTTTCGAGCCTCGCTGTGGCGCGCTAGCAGCCGGCTGCTTCCTTGAGCGCGTGCGCGAGGTCGTCGGGGCCTCATCGACGTCGACGGACCCCTCCGGCTCGGCTACGGCGGCACGTCGCCCTTGCGCCCTAGCTGTAGGCCCCCCACGCTTGCGAGAGGGTGGGCCGACGCGGGTGACGGGTGCCTCTTCCTCCTCGGACTCCTCCGCGCCCTCCTCTTCAACCTCCTCCGTCTCGTCGGACCCCTCCGCACCCTGCTCTGCGACCTCCTCCTCCTCCACTGCTTCCTCCTCTGCGGCCTCCTGCTCCTCCGCGGCTTCCTCCTCGACGACCTCCTCCTCGGACTCGGGTAGAGCGGCGCGCCGCCCTCGCGCCCTCGACGCAGCCCCCCGACGCTTACGAGATGGCGGACCGACGCGGGTCACGACGGGGGCCGCCTCCTCCTGGGACCCCTCTGCGCCCTCCTCCTCTGCCACATCGTCCTCGAGGACCGGGGCCTCCTGCCCCTCCTTCTCCCCCGCCTCCTCCTCCTCCTCCTCCTCCCCCTCCTTCTCCTCCTCGGCAGCACGTGGGTTTTGCCCGCCCTCCTCCACCGCGGCCTCGCGGCCCTCCGTCGTCTCGGCAGCAGTCAGCGGGGGCGCGCGATTCGACGGGCCACCGCGCCACCGGCTGGAGCCAGCGTCCTCGTCGTCTTCTGTCTCGACCGTGGTCACCCACCGCGGCCGGCTCGACGACCCACCGCCCGACACGTGGGGCGCGACATCGCTAGGCTTGACCTGCGGGTCGTCCGCGTCGCGTGGGTCGCTGGCGGTTGCGAGCCGCGAGCGGCTCGGGCCTGCGGTGGCGGAGGATGAAGCCCTGTCAGTGCGGGTCTGCTCGTCCGCGGCCGGGGCTACGCCGGGCGTGTTCACGCCCACGACGCGCGTAGGCTGTTCGTGAGGAGGAGCGCTGCCTGCCTCCGATCTCAATTGATCGAGCTCGGCAGTAGCTTCGCGCTCAACCGCACCGCCGGCCTCGCTCTCCACGGAGGCCCGCAGAGTCTCCCAGCCCGGCAAAACCGGGTCTTCGGCGATTGGCGCTAAGCGCGGCGTCGCGGCTGCTTCGGCGGGTTTCGCGGGACGAAGGGGGCGGCGTCTGGGGGGTTGACGGGGAGTGTCGCTTGCCGCAGCGATCGGCGTCGCGGAAACTCCACGAGCGTGGGACCTGGACGGCGTGCCTGGGACTGAGTGGCTACCCGCCGGCGTGGGGGCTTGCGAAGCCGGCGTGCGCTTCGTGGGCGAACGATAGACCACCTTGACGTGCCTGAGAGGGGTACTTGGACCAACGGGGTTCGAGGGGCCGGCGCCGCTGCTGTCATCGGTACTCGGTTCTCTAGGCTGCTGCCATTCGAACGCCCCGGGCGTGTCCTGGGCTTCGTACAGCCGGACGTACAGAGATGGGAGCAGGTGAAGAGGCAGGTGGGAGGGGTCTTCGATCCGAGCGTCGCGCCATGCGGAGGGTACGTACTTGTCCTCCGCTGCTTGAATTGCTGCCCAAGAGAAGTCCGACGCTTGGCCGTCGGGATCTACAAACGCTAGCCAGGTGTCAGTACAGCTGCAGGGTACAGCCAGCAACACATAACGTACCCCATAGCGCCTCAAACCACGCTGCCAGAACCTCACGGGCATGCACCATGCTCCATTCGGCATCGAACTCGGGAAGCAGCGGGCGTCCGCGCGAGTCGTAATCCAAACGAGAGTCCTGTCGTGTGGGGTTCCGAGCTACACGCGTGGATCAGTACGTGACAATGTGCTGTGCGCGGTGCACGTACGTAGTGCGACCTCGAGATAACGCGTCCAGCGGTCTATCTCGCTCTCAGCTGGGCCACCCTCGAAGTCACTGAATGCGACGACATCGTCACGCAAGCGGATCGTGAACCTGTCGCTCTGTCAGTGGATTTGGCAACGGCGAGCGGGAAGCATAGTTACTGGTCATTTTCTATCGTCCCCGTTGCGTTGCGATACGCGAGGCGTAGATGGATGACAGCGGCGCCGATCTGGTTGTGTTCGTATCCGACGAACCCACGCAAGTGCCGCGCAAGGATGTCCGGAAAGCCCTCCTGGTTCCTGTAGACATGTTAGCTGACGCAGAAGATGCGCGACACGATGCAGACTCACTCAAGGTACGCTGATGAATCTCTCTCGCGGAGGTCTTTCACTTCTTGAGCCTTCGCAACCCACTCGGCTTGTTCGTCCTCGCTGAGGGCACGGAACAACTCGGCTTTCGCCTGCTGGTGCGCCCCGATGGTTCCTCCTAAATCCAACCGGCGTTGTTCGACTTCGTCCTTGTGGGCCGCGGCCCAGAGGTTGGAAGCCGAGGGGGCGCGCAACTTGAGGTTCTTTAGCAGCGGTGCAAGGTCGGGCTTGGACCGCTGCGCGACGTTCGGCTTGACATCTTCCCCCGGCCCCCCGTTCACCTCCGCCTTCCCCTCTTCGCGCGCAGCTTTCTCCTCCCGGCGCCGGGAGGCCATTCGATTCTTGAAGAAGATATGAATGCGCTAGGTATTGGGTATTAGCGCAGGAACATGGTCATCGCGGTGCCGACGGACCTCTTCCATGTCGCCGTCTGTCTCGCCCTCGAACGTGAATTCCTTGAGGCATTCGGCGGCGATTTGGGTCTCCCGGTGCGTACGCGCCTCGACGTTGTCGTACGCACAGAGTTCGTCCACGAAGGCAGAGAGCCAGGTCGCGGCGTCGCGTCCTACAGTGCGCCACTCAAAGCGCCCACCGCGCGAGCCACGGGCTCGCCCAGTATTCGGCAGCTCCGCACGCTTCTTGTGTGGCTTGCGTTGGCGGGTGAGGGTCTCCTCGTCGGTCTGATCGCCGGGCGTGTCCACTGCACGTTGCTTGCCCTTGCTCTTCTTGTGAGGCTGAGTGTCCTGCTCCTCCTGCTGCTCGTCGTCATCGTCGCTAGGTTCGCGGGCACGTTTCTTGCCCTTCTTGGTTTTCGACGCGCGAGGAGTCGCCTCGGACTCAACGGCGTCGGCGTCTGACTCAGTTTGGGGGCGCTTCTTCAATCTTGGCGTTCGGGGCTGTTGCGGTGGCGCGCTCTCGTCGTCGTCCTCAACGGTGTCTTCGGGCGCGGGATCGCCCGCGCTGTCTTCTATGTCCGAGGAATGAACCCCCGCTCGGCGGCGCGACTTTGACATGCTGGCGTCCGGTAGGTGCGGTTTGCCAGAGTGAGGGTGAGTGTGGCGAGTGGGAGTGTGAGTGTGGCGAGGGTGTGTTGAGAGGGAGAAGAGGCTAAGTTGCCCAGGCCACGCGTACAAACGACCTGGAAGCCCGTGAGGACCATGCGCGGGCTTTCCTATTCAAGGTTAGCATCGCCGCGGTTCGTATTGTGGTTGGTATTGTCACGAACCGCGTTGTCCGAACCGCGTCCTACCGCAGTGCAGGACCACGCCCCGCCACCGCGGCCCAAGCGCGTGACGTCAGGCCTGTCGAGCGCATTGACCGATCGCGTCGATCGCCGATTAGCATTTTGTGCCTCGATCGCCGATCCGCCTTCTGTGCCTGATCGGATCGACGCGTACGTCATCTGCAGAACTGAGCAGAACACTGGTACTGATGAGGGCGAGAGTAAAGTACTGCGCATGGAGTGCCATAAATGTCATATGCATTGTACGTATGATACACTACTCGTCGTCGGAGAGGATGATAACTTCTTGCCCTTGCTCAACCCGGGTCCGCAGGGGTTTCTCCTCCACCTTTGCAGTGACTGATTCGTCATCGGAGACCTCGATGATCTCCGCATTGTCTTGACGCAGACTGTGTGCGCTCGCGCCCGCGCCGCTGCGGCGGTCGTTGCGGTGGCGCATCCGCTTAGCCGAGGACACAAGGGCAGGGGACCTAGCGCGGCGTTTGCCAAGCGCTTTGCGCGAGACACTAGGACCAGCCTCCGCGCCACCGTGGTCCTCCACCTTGGGCCCGAGCGCTTTCGCCGCCCAGTGCCTGCGCACCATCTCCATTGCGTCCGGTAGATCGGGCGAGGAGACCGGAGACAAAGAGAGACGGTCGCGGGGTGGGGTGCTGGAGCGGCGCCACGGAGAGTTCGAAGCGCCGGGAGTGGCCTGTCCGGCGAAAGAAGGGGACGAGGGGCCAAGCGGGGAAGAAGACGTGAACGCATCCAGTTCCGCGGCGTGGTCGAGCAGAGATGGGAGGCGGCGCTGAAGTGGGCTGCCGCCGTGCGCGGGGGCGAGCAGAGCGCGGGGTGAGCGCACTGGTGCGACGAGCCGCTGATACTCGGCGAGTTCGGGCATGTCGAAGACGTCCTCGGCCTTGTAAAGCACCGCCCGTTCTGCGGGGAAGTACTGCGGCTCGTGAGGCTTCGGATATTCCGACCAGCGCCGCGTGTCGCTGATCCACTGGAGGAAGGTCGGCTTGCGGCGAGCACTTCGGTCTACACCTAGGATCTCGTCGAGTTTGGGCTGCCGGAAAGCGAATTGGACACGTTCGCCTTCGTCGCGTGGGATGCCGTCCGCGGTGAGCTCGAGGGGTGGCTTGCCGTTCTGAGGCCGGCGTTAGACTGCGACTACATTGCGGAGTAGCGCGGGCGTACCTCAGTATACACGTATACCATCACCGTAGTGACCGGGTTCCGAGGACGACCGGGCTGGTTGGAGGATGCCGCGGTGGCGGAGGAGTGCGCGCGAGATTGCGAGTTGCTTATGGAGCCGCCGTTCGCAGGAGTCGTCGGTCCACTCGTCGTCGGAGGTGGCCAGATGTCTTCGCCCTCGCGGAGGCGAAAGCTCCACAACAAACAGTTGGTGGCGTTGTCTTTGTTGTTGTAGGGGGGCATCTGCAGTTCCGCGAGCCGATTGAGCAGGTCGACGCGCTTGTCCTTGGTCATTTGGAGGGGTAGACGGGAGCGGTGAAGACGGCAGGGGTGGGGACGTCCTTCGTCATCCTTGGCGAGACACTGGATGAACGGGCATTAGCCCAAAGTCACCGGGTAACATGGCAGCGGGCACTCACGATCTCGAATACAACTCCTACATTTACAAAATTCTTCGACCCATACGAGGCCTGGTAGAGGTGGTTCGCGCCGC
>PUDQ02000029.1:0-36895 GCA_002964805.2 Trametes villosa | reverse complement strand
TAATGCAGACAATGTACTTACCCGAGACGCCACTTAGGCAGTATGCTTCAAACGAGCAGTTGACGTCGTCTAGGGTCGTTTGCATGCAGACTTTGAAAAAGTCGTATACGCGATCCGACGTCCCGAAGGTTAACGGCGGCGTGTACTGGTGCCTGGCCGTCCGGACCGCGAACAGTCCCACTTCGATACCGGTGCGCGCGTGAAGCCGCCGGAGCTAGAGCGGCATTGTTAGCATCGCGCTTCTGCGTGAGAATAGAGCCGGGTAATCACCTCTTCGTATATCCCTGCCATGGTCGCCCGCACATCGTGAAAAGCATTCAAAGGAACACTTTGTACAGACAACGTCCGCATCTCCTTCTCCTCGTCTAACTCCTTCACTAACTCCTCGGACACTTTCTCCTTCTCTTCCTTGGACATCGCGTGCCACGCAGTCTGGATTGCCTTATAGACCTCCTTATTAGAGGTTGCGGAGATCCGCGGAGCGCCCTGAGGGAGGGCTTCGATGTACGTAAGTTCCGCGACGCGTGTATCAGCGCGATGGATCTCACCATTGTTCCTCTTCTCTAACTCCTTTCTCAGAAACGCGTTCCACGGGTTTGTTTTACGCTTGGTAGTTGAGATGCGACCGTGTTGCAGGATCTGGTGCTCGTAGTACTTCTGGTCGTGAGCACCGAATTCCGCTTGCATTTTGCGAGCCTGCTCGGATATGACCTCGCGCGCTGCCGAGAGGGCATCTGCCATCTTCTCACGTTTCTCCGCCCGCTTCTCCGAGATGGCCAGCTTCTCGGCGGGTGTCTTCCGGACCCTGACAGTCAGGCGCGCCCTGAACGGCTTGCGAGGCAGGCGCGTAACATATTTGCGGAGAGCAAGGGATGCCTCGCGCCGAGCGGCGAGGCGCCTCCCCTTGCCGTATACCGCCATCTGGAGCAGTGAGCAGTGTGAGAAAAGCAAAAAGATGTTCCAGCGTGAGGATGGAGGGTTGACAGTCGAGAGGTCTTGCGGGGAGGTTGTTGAATTGCCACGTGAGATCACGTGAGGTTGCTAGACTGAGACGTCAAAGATTCAGACGTGCAGGAAGAGCACATCATGAGTAATCGAAATCGGGAGATTGAGTACATTCGAGGACTGATACATTGAGCACAAAGGTTCGGGAGAGTACAGTATACAACTACATGATCTCTACTGCTGCCCATGACGCCGCCGGACCAGGAGGAGAAGCTTGATACAAGGTCCACATGTACTTGGCCTCAAGCACAGGAAGTCCTGCCTCAACCATCTGCTTGACGAACATCCCCATCGTGTCCGAAGTCTCGCAGGCGAAGGCGATGGCGAGCTTCGAGGCGACATCGTAGCCGAACGCCTGCAAAAACATATCAAGTGACGGCCCGCATGAAGGAACACGGGTAGAGGGCGGCACAGGGAGGAAGTACGTGCGCGTGATGCCGCGGAGGTCACGCGCATACTGGTAGACGACGTCGCCCGTGAGACCATCCCCGAGCGGGAGATCGAACATCGGTTGCGTGAACAGAGGGGACGGCGGTGGAGAGGGAGAAGGGGATGGAGAGCGCGCAGGGCTTGGCGGGGGCGCGTCGCGCTCGCGCCGCTGATGCGAACGCGATACCATCGGCGATGACATCGCATGATCAGCGGGTCGAGATGCACGGGTCGGCGTCGCGGGGGGTTGCACTTGCTCGGAGTTGCCTTTGGACAGGCCGTCAGCTTATGACCTACGCATACGAAGATGACTGATAACATATGAGCGTGAACTCACCGGCCGTAGCGATGTGCTTATTCAAGAGCTGTTGCAGCTCCAGGTTGGTCGGCTTCTCCGACTGGCCATTCGAGGCCATGTACGCGATCGCTCGCTTGAAGGTGGGGACCTTCTTCCATATCGGCTTGAAAACACCCTTCGTGGATTCCACGGCGTCTTTACTACAAGCTATGAGTGAGTATCAACAAACACAGGGCGATAGACTGGGGGCGTACTGAATTGTGAAGACCGCGCAATTGCGCCCATAAGCAACGCAATACAGCCCCTCCCCACGCCCACACTCCTTGAGGTACTGGGCAAGGATGTCGCTGCCCACTGGGAGCGTGTACGCGAGCTGTACACGGTCGGCGACCGTTTTCGCGGCCTCGATCATCTTGATGGCGTCGCGATATTCCAGGATCTCGTCTGCCAACTCCTCGGAAGAGACCTTGAAGGCGATGGGAAAGGGGGTACTGTACTTCCCACCCGGTAGGAAGACGCTGTACAGGAAGAAGTCAGCGCGTGGGATTCGAAGCGTCAGAGTCATAGAATAAACTCACGGGTTCTGTGTCTTTCCCGAGCTGTCCTTCCCTAATGTAACATACCAGGCGTTCTCCTGAGATGCCGATGTGTCCTTTTGAGGAGATTCAGAGTGGTGGTGCATGTCAGAAAGCAGGGAGGATGGTATAGGGGCAGGGGATCGCGAGTGCGCGGCGAGAGATGGTCACTGGTGAGGGGCAAGCCGCAGAGCGCCCACGGCGCGTCTCGCGTCTCACGTCTCGCCTGTAAGTCACACCTGCGACCTCAGCCTCTCAGAGCATCGTAGGATTCATAGCTCTCTCCTTTATTTTGTAATCATATGCGAGGCCTAGGTACCGTGGTGAATATCTGGTCAGATATGCAAGAGGATACACACGCTGTATACCGATGAGTTCGGGTGCGCTCACATGCATTGCGCTGTTGCGGGATCTCAGACGGTTAGCGCCTCGGTGTGGCGTGCATCTGCACTCTCCGGTGGGTGCTGCGCCATTCCTCAAAAATCAATGCGTCCGTGGGTATATCTCTAATCAACTATACGTGATCTATATGTACCCTCAGAGCAGCACCTCTCATTTTCCGGGCGGCGGAGAGCAGTATCTGGTGTGATCGAGCTCGAGCGTTGTGTACTATTCGAAGCAGGAGCACCTATGAGATATTCATTGTGAAATTGACTAGCCTCGCCATATCCGCCATGTCAGCATCGTCCATGATAACCTCCGCGCCCTCGTACTGTAGCTCCTCCAATTCGCCCTGCACATCGTCTTGTCCGGGGAGTAGAGAAGCCGCCACAGCTGAGTCCGCCGCCGCACCTGCAACAGCCGTCGCGCGCTTGCCCGGTTGGCGACTTCCGGAGAAGCCTGGGAGCGCGTACAGCTGGGATATGACAGCCAGAAGGCGTGCATTGACACGCTTCCGGCGAACGCGGAACAGCTCTAAAGCGCCAGCGATGGGATCACCGCGCGAACGAGCTTCGCGCGTCGCGCGGTCGAGGGCAGCGTTCTCATCGACAATCGACCTGTGCAGCCTGTTGGTTTCCACATTGCAGCGAACGAGCTCCTCGCGCGCGCGCGCGACTCGGTTGGAATTCTTCATAGCTTGACGCAGGAGAGGCTCGGCCCACGGCTTCTCGCGAATGTCGTTCCGGGTATCGCGGAGAAGCTCGAACTCGTCGAGGAAGGTGTACTGTGTGACCTTGGCCCAATCAAGGGATGGACGCGGCGGTGTGAGGGCTTGCGCGGCGGCGTTGTATTGTTGTACCGCTGTGCGAATAGCCTGGGATCGACGCTGTAAGTTCTTCGCGATGTGCGTGCGAACCTTGTAGGCTGTATAGTAACAAGGTTAGCCATCGTGATCTGTCAGAGGATAGAAGTTCGATAAGTACTTACCTGTTTGCGATATATTCATCGAATGCAGCTCAAAGAGCCGCTGCACAACGAGCCCGTGTAGCCTCTCGAGCGCCACGCGGTACTCTCGCTCTGCAATATACTTCATGGTCTCGACGTACTCCGGCGTGTCCGGCTGCCACGGAGTGTCAATGCCCATCTTCAGTTGCAAGGCGATGACATCGCGATGCACGTTGTCCCACTTCTCCCGTAAGTGCCAGCGCTCAGTCTCCTTCTTCCGGGTGCGAGAGACATCGGCACCGTAGGTAGGGGCCGCAGGCGGAGCACTCCCGGGTGACGCGAAGGTGTAGTCGTCCGGAATGGACGTCACGAAGCTCGACATGGTGGTCGCCAGCTTGTTCCTGATCGCGCGCGATCAGGAACGCCGATTGTGGGGTAACCGGAAAGGTACTCACTCGATTCCCCGGAGTTCTCGGAGGAGTGTGACGTACTCCACCGCCGCAATGTCACCTGCGTGCTCGGAGCCTAGAGTCGCGAAGTATTCGGCCTCCTCCTTCTGCCAGCGCACGAGGTCGTCCGAGGTGTGATTGTACTTCCGAAGAATGGCCTCGACCGCGGGGGCCTCCTCTTCAATGATTTTGAGAGCCTGCCGGTAATTGTTGAGGAGCATTGTCGCGAGGTTGGCGTATTTGTCATCGTCCCACTGTTTGAAGAACATGTCAATGATCATGCGCCGATGGTATCGGCTCGCGTAGCGGGTGATCGACGCGAGCTGATTTGAGGAACTGAATATCCGCTCCATGGTCTCCAGGTCCTCGAGCCCCGCCCCTTCGATCACCGAGGGGTGATGCTTGACCTGGCACTGGTGACTATGTGAGTACCCGTGGAACGCGTTCACGCAGCACCGGCACGCGAGCCGCCGGAATTCCTCGCCCAACGAGCTCCGATCGATCGTTCCGCAGAACACACAGCCAATGTCGTACCCGATCAGCAGTCGGAACCCGAGGACCTTGAGGGATTTAGCTATGATCGCCAGAGCGTACTTCGCGCTGTAAAGAGGTAAAATGAACGCGCGTCCTAACAGAATGTGAGCATACGTACAGCTCCCCACTCTTCACCATGTCAGCTATCCACAGGATGAACCCGTGCCTGCATGCCCCCGCAAAGATACCGCTCTCGTCGAAGATACTCCACATCTTCTTGTCCTCGTCGCGCGCAGCTGCTTTCCAATTCCGCGCGCAGTGATCCCCATCACCATCGGGCGCGTCGTCATCGCCGGAATCGAGATCGTCCTGTTGATCTGCGGATTCCGCGGCGTCGGCCGGTCCAGATGCGCCGGCGCTGTGCTTGACCTCGTCCTTGTACTGGTCCACGAACTCTGTTGAGAGGAAGTAGTCGCTTTGCGTGAACTCCCGGAGGTCTGCAACTTCGCGATCACCGAATTTCGCCACTCTTTTGAGCGAGTTGTTGCCGTCGATGGCGATCATCCTTGCGAACTTCAGAGGCGGCTCATCTTGCAGCTAGATCGGCGTCTGAATCTCGATCATGATCAGAGGTTCATCAGAGTAAGTGCACCTGATAGCAGCAGGCGGGGCATGAGTTCTGGACCCTCCAGTCCGGAGAATCGCGTTTCAGGGCGACAGCCACCCGTTTGTCGACAGCGCGTAATATAGAGATGTAGACGTCGAAGCAGTCGCTGAGGGCCGTACGGTAGCGGCGACGGTAAGGCAACTAAAATATATTTATTATGGAAGGTTAACATGAGATAGCACCGTGTACATACGGCGTATGAGTCGCATAGCACCTTAGCGAAAGCTTCTAGACTGAACGAGGGCTTGCGCAACCGCAAGAGGCGGAAATGCTCAAGCGTGTTGAAGGTGATTGCGAGCGAGGGGGTTACGGGTGTTGCAGCGAGATAGCCTTGCTCCGCCATGGCAATAACAGTCGTATCCGTGGCGTCACGGCGGATGGACGCGGAGAGCGCGAGACTGTACAAATCTACGATATTGACCTCGAAGTCATATGTAGTGTCCCGGCTTTTGGAGTGCGGAGTCGCACTTTCAGCCGTCGCTGCGGAGACCTCTGGGGGGCGCGCATCGTGGTGCGCGGCTCTCGCAGCCTCGACGACGCGCGTGGGGGGCTCATCGGGTTCATTGGATGGCGGGTTGTGGGGGGCGCTGCCGTGTTGTGCAGGTGTGGCCGGGGCGCGCGTCGCGGCGAGCTGTTCGTGTGACGCCACGAACGCCTCGTGCGTCGTCGTTGCGGTCCCCTCGACTCGCGCCTCGGACGCCTCGTGCATCGTCGGTGTGGTCTCCTCGCGCCGTGCTGTGGACGCGTCGCGCGTCGTTGGTGCGGTTGGCTCGCGTCGCGCTGCCGACGCCTCGTGCGTTGTCGGTGCGGTCCCCTCGCGCTGCGCTACGGGCGCTGCGGACGTTGTCGCCGACGCATGCGGGGGCGGTCTGGAGGGTGGTGTTTCACGTGTGGAAGGGGAGTCGGCGCGCGCGTGGTCACGAACGGGCGCGGACGCCCCGCGAGCTGTTGTGCTCTCGTGTGGGGTTGATTTCGGCGCTGTTGCATCAGGAGTGGGGGGAGCGGGAGAGTGCGCGCCGATAGGACAGAGGGGGGCGTTTGACGACCTGAGAACCGAAGACGGTGGGGGAGCGGCGTCGGCAGGCGGGTAACGCCAGCGGAGGTAGGCGGCTGTGAGCGGCTCGAGGAGGGTGGACCACCGAGCATCGGCGTTCTCGAGTCGCTGACGCCAGGGCCGGGTATCTTGAGACTTTCGGAAGGGCCAGCTATAGAGAAGGTGCTGTAAGCGATATGAATATCCCTGAGGGCCTGGAGGACGCACCGATCTCCGACGAAATCCCTCAACGCATGAAGGACATCGTCACCCATCTCTCCGTCTGTCTCGTCAACCCACTCATCCACATCCATCGGGGCTCCATTGTCTGCCACAGAAACGGGATCATCGTCTTGATCAGTGGGCTCGGCGTCGTGCATGGAGGAGCTGCCGTGCGGGTGCAGCTCGCGTATTTGCCCGATTGTACTGCTGCTCAAGCCTGCGGGAGTGCGTCAACGCCTCGGATCAGAATAAAGCGAGAGTATACGTACCTCGAAACGCTTCCTCTAGCTTCCGCTTGTCTTCTTCCTTCTCCTTGAGGAGGTCCTGTTCGCGAACGAGCTTGCTCATAAGGACGGTGGTGCTTGAGCTGCCCGGCCGCGCCGGACGTCCTACGGTTCGCCGAGTCGTCCTGGACCTGGACACGCCTCTCGGCTTCTTATCCTTCGCCATAGTAAGGTTTTCGTAAGATAGAAGCCCAGGAAGAGAGTACGAAGCATACAGGTAGTGGAGAGAAGAACAGTACTTAGCGCCAGTGGCAGACCGGGCTGGGCACGTGATGTTGTTCTACGGCAAGCTGTCTTCCGAAAAGCCCGGAGTCTGGTGCCTGGGATATGACGCGTCATCCCCGGGGTCTGATGACTCAAGCGCCACGGCACCGGGACCCCGTAGACCAGTCAGCCCCCGCCCCCCTTCCCCGCCCGCCAACAGCGCCGCCCGCTTGATATACGGCTGCTATAGTATAACCTGACTGCGTATATCGTACTATAAGCCTAATATAATGTGGTTTACAAAAAGAACGGGACGAAACGGCCCCGGAATGGGCCGGAAGTCGAGCTCGCTGTGGTGGACAGCGAGCTCGGGGGTACCGACGCCGCGGGCGGCGTTAGCGCCGGCGTGGGCAGCCCGCCACAGGAGCGAAGCGCCGGTGGGCCGCTAGCCTGGGCGTACTCGTGTATTAGGCAGGGGGGTAGACTACTATAAGGGGCGATTTATAGCGCTTTTAACGGAGTACAGCCGTAAACGGCAAGAGGAGGCTAACTAGCCTGGCATACCCCCCTGGGAACGGCAGGCTAGTTAGCCTTAGACGCCGTGAGGTCCAGGTGGCCCGCCGCGGACGCTATCGACGACGCTGGCCGGACTTCGCCTGCCCCCAAATTAGGCGCTCAAGATTTGGACGTTTTCGCCGACGCGTCCCGAGCGTCCGTCAGCACCCCCAGCAAGCGCGAAACGGTGCGAAACATATACGGGAGCAGGATACTACACATGGCGATGCAGTACGCGCCCGCAGGAGCACTTCGAATGACGCCCGCGACTGGCCGCGCTCTGCAGCACTTGCCCGTCCGGCCCTACCGCCCGCCCCGCCTGCGCTCCTCGCGCCGCGCGCACACGGTGAGTACGATCAGTACCTGTGCTACCAAATACGCCGTCTCACCAAGCTGCGTTCTGCGATAGAGTCGCGTGGTCAGCCGGAGGAGAGGGCTCGGAATAGGACAAGAGCTCACCTCTGCACGTTCGTGCCGTTGCGGCGGCACAACGGCGGCTCCTGACGTAGAGGCGAGTGAGTATAGGTATACACCTGCCGTGGAGGACGTACCTAACGTGCTCCGCGTCGTGGGCAGTGTTGTGCCAGTCGCAGCCGTCGCCATGTGAGCTGGGAGGCGGGAGGCGGGAGGCGGGAGGGCTTGGACGGGATGCGGAGAGGCAGTGAGTGCACCCCACCCTCTCCTCAAGCCTTTATCGACGTCCTCGGGTGCACGGACCACATCCCCAGCGCGAACACTTGCGCGTCCGCGTCCGCATTCGCGCAGGTACCATGCCCGTCGCCCGTCGCCCGTCCAAGTCGAAGTCCCCGCTCGCTTCCCTCCTCGGGCCTCCCATCACGCTCCGCCGCTGCCGCCGCGCACGGGTCGCGTCGTCATCCCCCGCGCACAGCGCACTCGGCTCGCGGCATCGACGTCCCCCCGTCTCGCTCCCACCATCTCGCTCCCCGCTCTCCGCCGTCCGCCGTCCGCCGCCTGCGTCAGCCTCGTTTCGGGCGTCGCGGGCACGCAGGGCGCGGTGCCCGGCGTGAAGAGCGGGGGCGCACCGCCGAGGACGCTGGCTGGCTGGAAGACTGCCGAAACGGCGGGCCTCTGGGCGCGCGCGATGCATGCCCGACCCGGATGACGTGACGCTCCGTCGCTGGGGGCGGGGATCTGGGGGTGGACAAGGCGCAAGGGACGGTGCCGGGTGCGCCGTGAGACGTACAGGGCGCCCGGTACGGTACGCCGCCGGGCGGATACTCTCTCTTTCGGAGAGAGGGACGGCGTGGACGAATGAACGAGCGCGGACCGTCGCCGGGGGCGGGAGCCTGAGGGTGGACGCGGGACGGCTCGCCGCGCGATGCACAGGGTGCCCGACACGGTGCGCCGCCTGGCCGGGTGCGCTCGCTTTCTGGGAGACGGCACGGGCGAATGCACGCGCGTGGGGGCCGCCGCGGATGGCCCTGGACAGAGTCCGACTCGTCCCGACACGCACCCCGCTCGCCGGGGGCGCCGCCGCAGCTTGAGGCGTAGGAGTGCTAGTACCCCCTCGCTGTGCTCCGCAACAGGCCGCCGCTTTGTGTGGACGTGCAGAGGTGCGCCGGGCACACACGCGGTTTGTGCCAGAGGCGATCGGGTCCCCTACACGACCCGCAGCACACACAGGTGAGTGTGTTCGTATCGTTTCCGCGTCCCCGGAGCCACTGCGAGCACTGTACAGTGCAATGCTGTACATACATGGTCGGACACGAATGATATGCAGACCCGCAACGTTATGTGTTCCCCCCCTCGTACTGCACGTCCTCCAGCGTGAGTGCGACGTGTTTCTGCCCGGATGTGTTCCGGGGATGGTGGGTTTCTTGAGAACCAGTTCCGCCGTTGAGGGGTCTCACGGGGTAGACGAGACACGCCGTTGAGCTCATCGTACGCGCAGATGTGGACGCGAGCGACGAGCCGCACGCGGCGACGCGGGTGAGGATGAACTACATGCACTCCATCGACCTGTGTGTGCAATACAGAGCCGCTCCGTACCAGTGTACCGAATGCTCATCGCAGAGCCGCTCGCCCCATCTACTGCGCCTGTCCCAAGCTCCCTCGGCGCGCCGGAAACACTCCATGCCGCGTCTCCTCCCTCGGCAGCAAATCGGACGAGCAGCTGCCACAGTGTGTAGCGCGCCCGGTCTGTCTCGATCTCCCCGGCGCCGTCTCATGCTGACCGACGGCGCAGCCTAGCACGCGCACAAAAGTGTATCACGGGCTCGAAACGCTTCGCGCGAACGCGCCGTCGGACGACGCACTGTGCTTCGAGGGAGGCGTCCGCAACCCTACCCGCACGGGACACTCGTTCGTGTACCGACCACTTAGCGCACGGCACCTGGACCTCACGGCGTCATCAGCAAAATAGCAAACGGCTCACAAGCGCTTGGAAGCGCTTGCAATCCTTTACAATGGGCACAATCGCTCATAACGAGCCGGACTCAAGGGGCTCACCTTATATAGGCTAGACCCCCTCACGGAAAGCCTTGGAATCGGCCCCGTTGCTTATAATATCCTCGGGCGAACGGACCCCTTGCATAGGATTGAAGATCTCCTATAGGGTCATGAGTCTAGATAAGCAAATGGACGGAATATATTGGACCTAGTCGGCTCTGATACTATAGCTAGGAATCATGCTCGCCCGGGACTCGTGCTTGCACTGACACCATGGACCAGAAAATAGTACCATTATATTCGTTAACTAAGATACAGCAAGAACATGTAAAACCGCAGAGGAACAACAGCGCGAGAGTGCGAAGAAAGGGGCACGAGCGGGGGAGACGCACGGGCGCGGGACTCACGTGCAAACGCAGAAGGCGTGGAGGGCGCGAAGGGCGCGAAGGGCGCGCGGGTGCGAGGGGCGCGCGGGTGCGAAGGCGAGGCGTGCAAGTTAGACTGGGCGCGAGAGAACAAGAGCGCCGAGGCTAGAGCGCGCGGGCTAGAGGGAACAAGAGAGCCAGATAGATTGAGACGTGCAGCAGTGTAAGAGTCTAGAGCATCACACGAAGACAGCGAGGAAAAACCTAGATGAGACCGCATATTCAGAGAAGCTGTTCCCGGAGCCGCCGCTGATAGCGCTTCAGGTAAGCTCCCGCTCCAGCGCTCAAGCGTCGCGAACACGACATACCTCCTCATACGAGTCCTCGCTGGATATATGCGCATTAGTCGAAGAGTGATTGAGGCGATCCCACCGTCCACATAGATATATGCGCATTTCAGTCAGTAATCAATCGATTAGTGAAGAAGTCCTACCGTCCTCCGAAGGCCTTGCCAGTGTGCTGGTGGGAGATGGGAGGGAAGAAAGACGATGAGGGACAGTAGCAGAGCGGAGGGGTTCTTAAGAGTCGAGTGGGTGGAGCGCAATCGAAGACGGCGCGGAGTTTGAATCCGAAGGCCTGCTGCTTGCCTGCTAAGGTGCTTTCGCTACCAAATAAGGCCGACGCGACGCGTTCACGTCGAAGCAGCTCGGAGCACTGAACTCTTTTCTAAGCTTGATTCTCGATGGGGCCCTGGGGCCCCATCGATAGCATACAGTAGACGGTATGTCAATAGACTACCCGCGGCGAAAGACTACATAACAGTACACACGCTCAGTCGCCCACAGTGGCTGTTTTACGCCCGCATCATAAACAAAATATATTGATTTGCAACTGCTTAGAATCCTCGCCTGAGCGGGGCTATATTATGATTACTTACGAGGGACCCCCTGTACATCCTGAGCCCTTCCGAGCTCATGCAAGCGTTTCCAATTTGACGCCGAGCTTGTAATGCTCGCAACCCTTTACCGGGCGCTTGCAGTTTTGCTGATGGTCTAAGGCTAACTAGCCTGCCGTTCCCAGGGGGGTATGCCAGGCTAGTTAGCCTCCTCTTGCCGTTTACGGCTGTACTCCGTTAAAAGCGCTATAAATCGCCCCTTATAGTAGTCTACCCCCCTGCCTAATACACGAGTACGCCCAGGCTAGCGGCCCACCGGCGCTTCACTCCTGTGGCGGGCTGCCCACGCCGGCGCTAACGCCGCCCGCGGCGTCGGTACCCCCGAGCTCGCTGTCCACCACAGCGAGCTCGACTTCCGGCCCATTCCGGGGCCGTTTCGTCCCGTTCTTTTTGTAAACCACATTATATTAGGCTTATAGTACGATATACGCAGTCAGGTTATACTATAGCAGCCGTATATCAAGCGGGCGGCGCTGTTGGCGGGCGGGGAAGGGGGGCGGGGGCTGACTGGTCTACGGGGTCCCGGTGCCGTGGCGCTTGAGTCATCAGACCCCGGGGATGACGCGTCATATCCCAGGCACCAGACTCCGGGCTTTTCGGAAGACAGCTTGCCGTAGAACAACATCACGTGCCCAGCCCGGTCTGCCACTGGCGCTAAGTACTGTTCTTCTCTCCACTACCTGTATGCTTCGTACTCTCTTCCTGGGCTTCTATCTTACGAAAACCTTACTATGGCGAAGGATAAGAAGCCGAGAGGCGTGTCCAGGTCCAGGACGACTCGGCGAACCGTAGGACGTCCGGCGCGGCCGGGCAGCTCAAGCACCACCGTCCTTATGAGCAAGCTCGTTCGCGAACAGGACCTCCTCAAGGAGAAGGAAGAAGACAAGCGGAAGCTAGAGGAAGCGTTTCGAGGTACGTATACTCTCGCTTTATTCTGATCCGAGGCGTTGACGCACTCCCGCAGGCTTGAGCAGCAGTACAATCGGGCAAATACGCGAGCTGCACCCGCACGGCAGCTCCTCCATGCACGACGCCGAGCCCACTGATCAAGACGATGATCCCGTTTCTGTGGCAGACAATGGAGCCCCGATGGATGTGGATGAGTGGGTTGACGAGACAGACGGAGAGATGGGTGACGATGTCCTTCATGCGTTGAGGGATTTCGTCGGAGATCGGTGCGTCCTCCAGGCCCTCAGGGATATTCATATCGCTTACAGCACCTTCTCTATAGCTGGCCCTTCCGAAAGTCTCAAGATACCCGGCCCTGGCGTCAGCGACTCGAGAACGCCGATGCTCGGTGGTCCACCCTCCTCGAGCCGCTCACAGCCGCCTACCTCCGCTGGCGTTACCCGCCTGCCGACGCCGCTCCCCCACCGTCTTCGGTTCTCAGGTCGTCAAACGCCCCCCTCTGTCCTATCGGCGCGCACTCTCCCGCTCCCCCCACTCCTGATGCAACAGCGCCGAAATCAACCCCACACGAGAGCACAACAGCTCGCGGGGCGTCCGCGCCCGTTCGTGACCACGCGCGCGCCGACTCCCCTTCCACACGTGAAACACCACCCTCCAGACCGCCCCCGCATGCGTCGGCGACAACGTCCGCAGCGCCCGTAGCGCAGCGCGAGGGGACCGCACCGACAACGCACGAGGCGTCGGCAGCGCGACGCGAGCCAACCGCACCAACGACGCGCGACGCGTCCACAGCACGGCGCGAGGAGACCACACCGACGATGCACGAGGCGTCCGAGGCGCGAGTCGAGGGGACCGCAACGACGACGCACGAGGCGTTCGTGGCGTCACACGAACAGCTCGCCGCGACGCGCGCCCCGGCCACACCTGCACAACACGGCAGCGCCCCCCACAACCCGCCATCCAATGAACCCGATGAGCCCCCCACGCGCGTCGTCGAGGCTGCGAGAGCCGCGCACCACGATGCGCGCCCCCCAGAGGTCTCCGCAGCGACGGCTGAAAGTGCGACTCCGCACTCCAAAAGCCGGGACACTACATATGACTTCGAGGTCAATATCGTAGATTTGTACAGTCTCGCGCTCTCCGCGTCCATCCGCCGTGACGCCACGGATACGACTGTTATTGCCATGGCGGAGCAAGGCTATCTCGCTGCAACACCCGTAACCCCCTCGCTCGCAATCACCTTCAACACGCTTGAGCATTTCCGCCTCTTGCGGTTGCGCAAGCCCTCGTTCAGTCTAGAAGCTTTCGCTAAGGTGCTATGCGACTCATACGCCGTATGTACACGGTGCTATCTCATGTTAACCTTCCATAATAAATATATTTTAGTTGCCTTACCGTCGCCGCTACCGTACGGCCCTCAGCGACTGCTTCGACGTCTACATCTCTATATTACGCGCTGTCGACAAACGGGTGGCTGTCGCCCTGAAACGCGATTCTCCGGACTGGAGGGTCCAGAACTCATGCCCCGCCTGCTGCTATCAGGTGCACTTACTCTGATGAACCTCTGATCATGATCGAGATTCAGACGCCGATCTAGCTGCAAGATGAGCCGCCTCTGAAGTTCGCAAGGATGATCGCCATCGACGGCAACAACTCGCTCAAAAGAGTGGCGAAATTCGGTGATCGCGAAGTTGCAGACCTCCGGGAGTTCACGCAAAGCGACTACTTCCTCTCAACAGAGTTCGTGGACCAGTACAAGGACGAGGTCAAGCACAGCGCCGGCGCATCTGGACCGGCCGACGCCGCGGAATCCGCAGATCAACAGGACGATCTCGATTCCGGCGATGACGACGCGCCCGATGGTGATGGGGATCACTGCGCGCGGAATTGGAAAGCAGCTGCGCGCGACGAGGACAAGAAGATGTGGAGTATCTTCGACGAGAGCGGTATCTTTGCGGGGGCATGCAGGCACGGGTTCATCCTGTGGATAGCTGACATGGTGAAGAGTGGGGAGCTGTACGTATGCTCACATTCTGTTAGGACGCGCGTTCATTTTACCTCTTTACAGCGCGAAGTACGCTCTGGCGATCATAGCTAAATCCCTCAAGGTCCTCGGGTTCCGACTGCTGATCGGGTACGACATTGGCTGTGTGTTCTGCGGAACGATCGATCGGAGCTCGTTGGGCGAGGAATTCCGGCGGCTCGCGTGCCGGTGCTGCGTGAACGCGTTCCACGGGTACTCACATAGTCACCAGTGCCAGGTCAAGCATCACCCCTCGGTGATCGAAGGGGCGGGGCTCGAGGACCTGGAGACCATGGAGCGGATATTCAGTTCCTCAAATCAGCTCGCGTCGATCACCCGCTACGCGAGCCGATACCATCGGCGCATGATCATTGACATGTTCTTCAAACAGTGGGACGATGACAAATACGCCAACCTCGCGACAATGCTCCTCAACAATTACCGGCAGGCTCTCAAAATCATTGAAGAGGAGGCCCCCGCGGTCGAGGCCATTCTTCGGAAGTACAATCACACCTCGGACGACCTCGTGCGCTGGCAGAAGGAGGAGGCCGAATACTTCGCGACTCTAGGCTCCGAGCACGCAGGTGACATTGCGGCGGTGGAGTACGTCACACTCCTCCGAGAACTCCGGGGAATCGAGTGAGTACCTTTCCGGTTACCCCACAATCGGCGTTCCTGATCGCGCGCGATCAGGAACAAGCTGGCGACCACCATGTCGAGCTTCGTGACGTCCATTCCGGACGACTACACCTTCGCGTCACCCGGGAGTGCTCCGCCTGCGGCCCCTACCTACGGTGCCGATGTCTCTCGCACCCGGAAGAAGGAGACTGAGCGCTGGCACTTACGGGAGAAGTGGGACAACGTGCATCGCGATGTCATCGCCTTGCAACTGAAGATGGGCATTGACACTCCGTGGCAGCCGGACACGCCGGAGTACGTCGAGACCATGAAGTATATTGCAGAGCGAGAGTACCGCGTGGCGCTCGAGAGGCTACACGGGCTCGTTGTGCAGCGGCTCTTTGAGCTGCATTCGATGAATATATCGCAAACAGGTAAGTACTTATCGAACTTCTATCCTCTGACAGATCACGATGGCTAACCTTGTTACTATACAGCCTACAAGGTTCGCACGCACATCGCGAAGAACTTACAGCGTCGATCCCAGGCTATTCGCACAGCGGTACAACAATACAACGCCGCCGCGCAAGCCCTCACACCGCCGCGTCCATCCCTTGATTGGGCCAAGGTCACACAGTACACCTTCCTCGACGAGTTCGAGCTTCTCCGCGATACCCGGAACGACATTCGCGAGAAGCCGTGGGCCGAGCCTCTCCTGCGTCAAGCTATGAAGAATTCCAACCGAGTCGCGCGCGCGCGCGAGGAGCTCGTTCGCTGCAATGTGGAAACCAACAGGCTGCACAGGTCGATTGTCGATGAGAACGCTGCCCTCGACCGCGCGACGCGCGAAGCTCGTTCGCGCGGTGATCCCATCGCTGGCGCTTTAGAGCTGTTCCGCGTTCGCCGGAAGCGTGTCAATGCACGCCTTCTGGCTGTCATATCCCAGCTGTACGCGCTCCCAGGCTTCTCCGGAAGTCGCCAACCGGGCAAGCGCGCGACGGCTGTTGCAGGTGCGGCGGCGGACTCAGCTGTGGCGGCTTCTCTACTCCCCGGACAAGACGATGTGCAGGGCGAATTGGAGGAGCTACAGTACGAGGGCGCGGAGGTTATCATGGACGATGCTGACATGGCGGATATGGCGAGGCTAGTCAATTTCACAATGAATATCTCATAGGTGCTCCTGCTTCGAATAGTACACAACGCTCGAGCTCGATCACACCAGATACTGCTCTCCGCCGCCCGGAAAATGAGAGGTGCTGCTCTGAGGGTACATATAGATCACGTATAGTTGATTAGAGATATACCCACGGACGCATTGATTTTTGAGGAATGGCGCAGCACCCACCGGAGAGTGCAGATGCACGCCACACCGAGGCGCTAACCGTCTGAGATCCCGCAACAGCGCAATGCATGTGAGCGCACCCGAACTCATCGGTATACAGCGTGTGTATCCTCTTGCATATCTGACCAGATATTCACCACGGTACCTAGGCCTCGCATATGATTACAAAATAAAGGAGAGAGCTATGAATCCTACGATGCTCTGAGAGGCTGAGGTCGCAGGTGTGACTTACAGGCGAGACGTGAGACGCGAGACGCGCCGTGGGCGCTCTGCGGCTTGCCCCTCACCAGTGACCATCTCTCGCCGCGCACTCGCGATCCCCTGCCCCTATACCATCCTCCCTGCTTTCTGACATGCACCACCACTCTGAATCTCCTCAAAAGGACACATCGGCATCTCAGGAGAACGCCTGGTATGTTACATTAGGGAAGGACAGCTCGGGAAAGACACAGAACCCGTGAGTTTATTCTATGACTCTGACGCTTCGAATCCCACGCGCTGACTTCTTCCTGTACAGCGTCTTCCTACCGGGTGGGAAGTACAGTACCCCCTTTCCCATCGCCTTCAAGGTCTCTTCCGAGGAGTTGGCAGACGAGATCCTGGAATATCGCGACGCCATCAAGATGATCGAGGCCGCGAAAACGGTCGCCGACCGTGTACAGCTCGCGTACACGCTCCCAGTGGGCAGCGACATCCTTGCCCAGTACCTCAAGGAGTGTGGGCGTGGGGAGGGGCTGTATTGCGTTGCTTATGGGCGCAATTGCGCGGTCTTCACAATTCAGTACGCCCCCAGTCTATCGCCCTGTGTTTGTTGATACTCACTCATAGCTTGTAGTAAAGACGCCGTGGAATCCACGAAGGGTGTTTTCAAGCCGATATGGAAGAAGGTCCCCACCTTCAAGCGAGCGATCGCGTACATGGCCTCGAATGGCCAGTCGGAGAAGCCGACCAACCTGGAGCTGCAACAGCTCTTGAATAAGCACATCGCTACGGCCGGTGAGTTCACGCTCATATGTTATCAGTCATCTTCGTATGCGTAGGTCATAAGCTGACGGCCTGTCCAAAGGCAACTCCGAGCAAGTGCAACCCCCCGCGACGCCGACCCGTGCATCTCGACCCGCTGATCATGCGATGTCATCGCCGATGGTATCGCGTTCGCATCAGCGGCGCGAGCGCGACGCGCCCCCGCCAAGCCCTGCGCGCTCTCCATCCCCTTCTCCCTCTCCACCGCCGTCCCCTCTGTTCACGCAACCGATGTTCGATCTCCCGCTCGGGGATGGTCTCACGGGCGACGTCGTCTACCAGTATGCGCGTGACCTCCGCGGCATCACGCGCACGTACTTCCTCCCTGTGCCGCCCTCTACCCGTGTTCCTTCATGCGGGCCGTCACTTGATATGTTTTTGCAGGCGTTCGGCTACGATGTCGCCTCGAAGCTCGCCATCGCCTTCGCCTGCGAGACTTCGGACACGATGGGGATGTTCGTCAAGCAGATGGTTGAGGCAGGACTTCCTGTGCTTGAGGCCAAGTACATGTGGACCTTGTATCAAGCTTCTCCTCCTGGTCCGGCGGCGTCATGGGCAGCAGTAGAGATCATGTAGTTGTATACTGTACTCTCCCGAACCTTTGTGCTCAATGTATCAGTCCTCGAATGTACTCAATCTCCCGATTTCGATTACTCATGATGTGCTCTTCCTGCACGTCTGAATCTTTGACGTCTCAGTCTAGCAACCTCACGTGATCTCACGTGGCAATTCAACAACCTCCCCGCAAGACCTCTCGACTGTCAACCCTCCATCCTCACGCTGGAACATCTTTTTGCTTTTCTCACACTGCTCACTGCTCCAGATGGCGGTATACGGCAAGGGGAGGCGCCTCGCCGCTCGGCGCGAGGCATCCCTTGCTCTCCGCAAATATGTTACGCGCCTGCCTCGCAAGCCGTTCAGGGCGCGCCTGACTGTCAGGGTCCGGAAGACACCCGCCGAGAAGCTGGCCATCTCGGAGAAGCGGGCGGAGAAACGTGAGAAGATGGCAGATGCCCTCTCGGCAGCGCGCGAGGTCATATCCGAGCAGGCTCGCAAAATGCAAGCGGAATTCGGTGCTCACGACCAGAAGTACTACGAGCACCAGATCCTGCAACACGGTCGCATCTCAACTACCAAGCGTAAAACAAACCCGTGGAACGCGTTTCTGAGAAAGGAGTTAGAGAAGAGGAACAATGGTGAGATCCATCGCGCTGATACACGCGTCGCGGAACTTACGTACATCGAAGCCCTCCCTCAGGGCGCTCCGCGGATCTCCGCAACCTCTAATAAGGAGGTCTATAAGGCAATCCAGACTGCGTGGCACGCGATGTCCAAGGAAGAGAAGGAGAAAGTGTCCGAGGAGTTAGTGAAGGAGTTAGACGAGGAGAAGGAGATGCGGACGTTGTCTGTACAAAGTGTTCCTTTGAATGCTTTTCACGATGTGCGGGCGACCATGGCAGGGATATACGAAGAGGTGATTACCCGGCTCTATTCTCACGCAGAAGCGCGATGCTAACAATGCCGCTCTAGCTCCGGCGGCTTCACGCGCGCACCGGTATCGAAGTGGGACTGTTCGCGGTCCGGACGGCCAGGCACCAGTACACGCCGCCGTTAACCTTCGGGACGTCGGATCGCGTATACGACTTTTTCAAAGTCTGCATGCAAACGACCCTAGACGACGTCAACTGCTCGTTTGAAGCATACTGCCTAAGTGGCGTCTCGGGTAAGTACATTGTCTGCATTATAATCATTCTCCTTGACCGACAAGTGCAATCCGGCAGGCCTTGTCGAACGGAGCACCGATGTTTTCCAAGCCATTCAGAGTTCCATTGCCAGTCTGATTGCGAGGAAGCTCCGTAAGTAACTCCTCAATATCTCGTGATCACTGATTTCATTCTCACGCTTATCTCCAGGCGAGGCGACTAAGCATACAGCAAGCAAGATGTTCTATAGCGGATTCGCCGATCGTATCACCTCGCGATATGGCATCGTGATCGTCAACTGGCCGCTTCCTAACTTCGTCGCTCCAAGCTCGCTCAAGACAAGGCTTGAGCTCGACACGCTCCTCAACGCATGGGAAACGGACTCCGCGCGGTTCCGCAAACTCACCAAGACGGAGTGGGAGAGATGGGAGCAGCAACAGACGAGCGAGACGGACGAGGAACTGGACTACGGCACAGGCGAGATCATTCGCGCCGTCACTCTCGCATCAAATGTCACGCGACGGAGCTCAGCTTCCCTCACGGAGGAGGACGTTCTCTCACCCGTCATGCCGGTAGCACAGTCTCGGAAGGAGCGCTCCGACGTTGGACAGACTCACAAGAAGCGTAAGGCCACCGCGAACAATAGTGAGGGTGACGGCGACTCCGGGACGCCCGCAACTCCCGGAACTACGGGCGCCACGACGTCCGCCCTCGGTACTACCGCCTCAACGCCCGTCTCCGCGCCCACGCCCGTCTCCGCGCCCACGCCCGTCTCCACGCTCGCGCTCGCGCCCGCCCCCGCGCCCGTCTTCGCGCCTGCTCCTGCCCCCGCGCCCGCACCAGCCTCCACGACCTCGCCCGCGCCCGCGTCCGCGTCCACGCCCACAGGATACCAGCCAGCACCCTTCATATTCTCGTCCTTCTCGTTTGCCCCCCCGGCCGGTATCCCGCACCATCCGCCATCACTTGGTCCCGCGCACGCCGGCCCTCCGCCACCACTTAGTCCCGCGCATGCCACTGCCACTCCCTTGGATGCCGCGCGGACACCGTCGGCTACTACTAGTACCTCCGCCGGCGGCCCCCCTCCTTTCGGTGCACCGGGTTACCTGTTCCCCCCCGCCTTCTCGCAACACCCCGCGCCAACGAACATCCCGGCTCTGAGCGGTGGCGCAGCTCAGGTGCAGCAACCCCCGACGTTTGCAATCGACCCCGCCCTTCTCGCTGAAAGCGCGCAGCAGCTCGCCGGCGCGTCGGCGTCACGGGTCCCATCACTATCCGCGCCCCCCCCGCTCGCGCTGCAGGTCGCGCCGGCGCCCCTTCAGCCCGCGCCGACGCCTGTTCAGTCTGCGCCCGCGCACGCGCCCCCTCCGCCTGCGTCCGCGCCCCAGCCTGCGCCCCCCCAGCCCGCACCGGGGACGCTGACGTTCATAGAATATACGGGAGCCCCCGCGAAGCGCGGCAAGCGCGGCAAGCGTAACTAGGTCTATGGCGGCAACGCTGTACTGGCGCGGGCGGCGGTCGTCTGCGGGCGGCCTTCGCGACGCTCAACGTACGGGCGATTCGCCCCCTGGGTATCCTCAGCATCACGGAAGGGGCGGATTGCGAACTCCTGAAACCAGTATGATAGTTATACCTTAGTAATACATGCCATGTCCCGAGTACGAAGGGTCCGTTTACCTTGGGGCAGCGCCAGTGCGGGGGCTCACTGTGTGCAACGACGAGCTCGCGCCTCCCCACGACGTCAGGCACACGGTGAGCAGCCTCCGAAAAGCCCGGAGTCTGGTGCCTGGGATATGACGCGTCATCCCCGGGGTCTGATGACTCAAGCGCCACGGCACCGGGACCCCGTAGACCAGTCAGCCCCCGCCCCCCTTCCCCGCCCGCCAACAGCGCCGCCCGCTTGATATACGGCTGCTATAGTATAACCTGACTGCGTATATCGTACTATAAGCCTAATATAATGTGGTTTACAAAAAGAACGGGACGAAACGGCCCCGGAATGGGCCGGAAGTCGAGCTCGCTGTGGTGGACAGCGAGCTCGGGGGTACCGACGCCGCGGGCGGCGTTAGCGCCGGCGTGGGCAGCCCGCCACAGGAGCGAAGCGCCGGTGGGCCGCTAGCCTGGGCGTACTCGTGTATTAGGCAGGGGGGTAGACTACTATAAGGGGCGATTTATAGCGCTTTTAACGGAGTACAGCCGTAAACGGCAAGAGGAGGCTAACTAGCCTGGCATACCCCCCTGGGAACGGCAGGCTAGTTAGCCTTAGACGCCGTGAGGTCCAGGTGGCGCACGGCGCGTCGGCGGGATGTCTGCGCCCGTTCGGACCCCAGAGTCCCGCTCGATACCTCGCCATAGCACCTTGTGTTTGACGCGCGCGGTCTGTCCGCCGTGCTCAGGGTCTGCCTAACCTGTACGTCTAGATGAATGACAGGTTGCAACCGACTTGGAATTCGGCGACATCGAGGGGCGAAGCGTGCGGGCTGCCATTCCCGCTCGTCTGTACAGTACAAAGTAACAAATCGCAGCCCGAGGGCATCATACGAGAAGTTGTCCGAACCTCCTCAGCACGCTTCGCCCCAGCCGCAAGCGTGTGGTCGCCCGGGCCCTTCTCGAGCCTCGGGGCGTCGCTTCGCGAAGCCCGTCAGCTCGCTTCCGGTCTGGAGCGGAACGGGGTGCATCGCGTCGTGCGGAGACATCCTCTCCTTGCATCGTGCGAGCAACAAGCAGGCGAGGATGCATTGTTCGCTCGTGTGTCTCGCGAGCCGGTATGCACGACGTTCGCGCCGCGCGGAGGACAACACCGGTGTGCGAACTGCCAGTTACTGCTCGCGCGCGCAGACGTCGAGAGACACGGCGGCCGTGTAACGTCGCTCAAGACAGTCAGGGGGCGACTGGAAGCCCTCCGCCGCCGTGTGCTTCGTCTGCCCGCGCCCGCGCTGCGCTCCGATCCGTCCCTCCTGACTGCGCCGTCGGTCGGGTCTGAAACCAGAGCCCACAGGTCAGCTTGTACAGGCTGTGCACCCCGCGAGCCGATGCGTCGGTGAACTGCCGTTTTCGCATAAACGCGCAGAGCCTGTCAAGGCGGGTGACGGCCGCATAGCGTCTCTCGAGACCAACGGGCGAGGGTACGTCCGACGAGAAGCTTCTGCCGCCGTGTGCTCCGTTCACGCGCGCCCGCACCGTGCATTGTGCACACCCGGTTTCGTCTCTCCTAGCTGCGCGTGAGTCCGAGCGTGATGCCAGAGCCGAGCACGGAAGCATACCACAGGGGCCGCCCGCTGCATGACAGCAGCAGGCGGGCGAAGAGAGCCAGATCGCCAGCCAAGCCATCCTCAACCGCGCGATCCGGGTGTACCACGTCCAAGCTGCCCCGGACCCCAGCCTTGCTCACATCGAGCGCGCGCGCCGGGTGTTCTACGACGCAGACCGGGCCCATCTGCGGCGAAGGACATCGTGGCGTGAGGAGTCCTTCGGGCGAGCCGTCTGCAGCCTGAGCATTCTGCAACACCGGAGCGACCGACGACGGCCACCGTCGCACCGTCCGCGCGAAGCGCGACCCGAGCCTGGTGCAATAGCGTTGGTATACCGCGGCCAGGCTCGGCTTCGGCGCGCCGAGGGGACGGCCACTTGAGGATGTGGAGTATGCACGAACGGATCGTATGATTCGTACGCCATAGCTATCGAATACAGAGTTTATGCGCTGCGAGGGAGGGCGCATCAGCGAGAAGACAGGCGTGGAACGAAGCAGCGCAGACGTACCGCGGTACGCGAGCCAGGCAGACGAGGTGCGACCCGGTGCGCTAGAACATAGGCATAGCAATGCCAATATTGGCGGCCTCGCGGAGTGCGTAGTACGTACACACTGCTGGGACGGCGTACCTTTAAAATTGCTCCGACATCACGCGTGCGCAGAGAGCTCGGCTCCAAGAATGGCGACCGGCGCGGAGTGTCCAGGCCGCCGATGCGCGCACCTGTACATCACATCACATCAGTCTATTTATCTCCGATCAGCCAGTCGGCCTGTGCGGGTCTAATTGACTTGAATCTCCACATCCCCCTCTCTACTAATAAAACTACCAATAATTCGCCCGTTCCCTTTTGCGGAAAGAGCTCCCTCCCCCTAGTGCGCAAGTCCAAAGCGCCCTCCTCCCTTCCCCGGCAAGTCCCGGGCGTTGATAGCAGCCACCGCCTAGCCCGCCCGGCGCCTTCCCCTCGGCAACCGGGCTCCGCGCGCCTCGGACTCCGCCCCGCCACCCCGCCCCAGCGCTCCCCGCCATCAAACGCCCGTCGGCGCCGTCCCCAACGATGAGCAAGCCCGCCCCGCGTTCCCGCCGTGTTTCCCGCCCTTTTCGCCCGCTTCTTTTTGTAACTAAGGTATATTAAAGTGTATATAACGGATCCTAGGGTCTACATAGTGTCTAGTACGCGCCGAAGCGCAGGGGGTAAGTAGTGGCGGGTAGTGGCAGATCGGTCATCTTATCAGTAGATCTCGCGGCTGATAAGAGCTCTCCCCGCGTAAGCCGGAGACGCGATCGCGCGTTCCCACGCGCTCCCCCCGCCGCCAAGTCCCCTCCCCGCCGCGCGCCCCCCGCCGCGCGCCCCCCGCCTCCGCTCTGTGCTGTCTCCATCCCGAGGTCTGTATGGTGTGTAGTACGTGCCGAAGCGCAGGCGGTAAGTAGTGACGGGTAGAGCATCTGATCAGTAGATCCGGCCACTGATAAGAGCGCTCCCCGCGTAAGCCGGAGACGCGATCGCGCATTCTCACGCGCTCCCCGCGCCGCCAAGTCCCCTCCCGCCGCGCGCCCTTCCTCCCGCCTCCCGCCTCCCGCCTCCTCGCTGTACTGTCTCCCTTCCGCGCCTCTCAAGTAGTTGCAGAGGGTTTCTGAGCCCCGGACAGTGCCTGTACGCATCTGCGTGTTGAAGGGACGGGCGGCGGGCAGCGTGCGCGAGCGTCCTCCTCGCCGGTTACGCGATCATCGCGTGGCGCCTTTCTCGTGATCGGCTATCGCCTCAGTACGCCGCGAGGAGCACCAGGATGCAAAACTGTGTATACTAATACGTGCTGTAGCACACGCGCAAAACATGCGTTGGACGGTCTACGCAAGGCTCTCGGCATGTAAGTCTAGTATAAAGAGAAAGAGAGGGGAGTGTACACCAAACACCCGCTCATCATCTGCTACAGACCGCTAGGATGCCGAAGCAACGGGGCGGCTCTTCTCGCAAGATTATCATCGGGGGCCCTGGAATCGGTGGGGCCTCACAGCCACACTTGCCGCCGGCGTTGCGGTCCATCGGCGAGAAAACGTACAACCTACGGGATATCGCCCAAGAAAAGCGCAAAGCTGCCTCCCGGGTCGCTGAGATGCAGCAAGGTTCGCACTGCTATCCTACGCGCGAGCTCCTACTCATACCACACCGCAGCCTTGAGTGCGGAGGCTCGGCGCGGACTCGCGGAGATACGCGGGGAGGAGCCGCCGGAGTCCTTTGAATCACAAGTACGGGACGTCCTGATGGGTGGCGGGGACAATGACGACAGCGCAGATTGGGAGGATGAGCCTGGGCCGATGGACACAGCCCCCATCACCCATGCTATCCGCGACATCCTCCAGGAACGGTGAGGACGGTTCCGCCCACTCGGCAAACCGCTGACCAACTCACATACGTTACCCCGCAGAGTCGGATACCGCCGCAACCGCGATAACCGCACCTGGGGGCAGAGGATGCGTAATCTGGACGCTAACTGGCGGCCGTTGATTCCCCAGCTTGCGCGAGCGTATCTGCGGTGGAAATACAAGCCTGCCGCGACTACGGGGTCCGCGTCCTCGCCCGCGACGGAGGCGTCCGCCGCGACACCGGCTGCAGGGATGGCTCCCACGCCCGGCGCGGAGCCATACGTTCCTCCCGCCGCAACTCCCGGGTCGGCGCCCAGACCCGCCACGGTGCCCACCGCCCCACCGGCTGCAGGAGTGGCTCCCACGCCGGGTGCCGAGCAACCTGTTTCTCCCCCCGCGACTACGCGATCTTCGTCTTCCCCCGCCACTGAGCCGTCTTCTGTACCAGTCGCAGGGGCGGCATCGACGCCCGCGCCGGGGCCCTCCGTTCCCCCCACCGCAAAGCCGTCTTCCCCACCTGCCGAGCGGTCTGACGAGTATGACTTCGACATCAAGGTGATCGACATCATGTCGAAGAAGGAACAGGCCCGAATCCAGCGCTCCGGCGATCAAACTATGGCCGAGGCACTGATGCTGAACGGCTATCTTGGGAGCTCCCCGATCAACCCGTCCTTCGCCATCTCCATCGAAAGTCTGGAGTTTCTACGGTGTATCCGTTTGTTCAAGGCGTCGTTTAGCACAGAGGCATTCACAAAACTCGTGTGCTACCTGTACTATGTGAGTATTAGGCTTGTTACTCAAGCGTCGAGCGAGTACTAACGATTGGACGCCAGATTCCATACCGTAGATATTACCGGACGGCGATCGCCGACGCATTCGACATCTATCTGAGCATCTTGCGCGAAGTTCGGCAGCAGGTGATGGCCGAGCTCGGGCGCAGTGCGCCCAATTGGAGGGCAGTCAATTCGTGCCCCCCGTGTGCTTACAAGGTGAACAGATGACTTACAGTCTCCTGTTACAAGAGCTTACATTTTGTAACCAGCTCGCGGAGGAGGAGGCTACAGTTTTCGATCGAATGGTCTGTCTCGACGGAAACAACAGCCTCAAGCGCCTAGCACCCACGGCGGGTCGCATGACCGGGGATCCGCGCACATTCGACAGCGACTACTTCCTCCCGCGCGATTTCGTTGCGAAGTTCGCGAACGAGGTCAAGGCCCGCCAATCGCAGAGCAAGCCCGACCTGCCGGAACCAGATCACGATGCGATGGACGTCGATGAGCCGGCCCGTCCATCCCACGGCGATAGCACGGAGGGCGATCCGACTGATGGCGTAGCCGCTGATAGCTCCCCGTGCGCGTCAAACTGGAAAGCCGCAGCCTCCGAAGCAAACAAGCGCATGTGGGGTATCTTCGAGGAGACCGGCGTTTTCGCCTGCTGTTGCCGCCACGGCATCATGCTCTGGTTAGTAGACATGGTCCGCAGCGGGGAACTGTGAGTAAACTCCACGATTTCAAGGATCATCGTCTCACGGCCGGCTTCAGTGCCAAGTATGCCCTCGCAATCATTGCGAAGATCTTGGAGATTATCGGCGGCAAAAACGCCGTCGGCTACGACATCGGCTGCACATTCGAGAAGACGCTGCTGAACAGCTCCCTCGGACCGGCCTTTGCGGCGTCCGGATCACGCTTCTGCGTCAACGCCTTCCACGGCTACTCTCACGCTTACCACTGCCAGGTGCGCTACCACCCGAACTGTATCGAAGGTCTTGGATTGGAGGATCTTGAAACCCTCGAGCGGGTCTTCGGCGACTCCAATGAGCTCGCACCTGTCACGCGCTACTCCACTCCCTACCGCCGTCATGTCCTCATTGACATGTTCTTCCATCAACGCGACGCCGACAAGTACGCGAATCTCGGATTGATGATCTACAACAACTATGTACAGGCGCTGGAGATCATCGACGAGAAGATCCCGTCGGTTGAGCAGGCGAAAAAGGCCTTCGGTATCGACGACGCGGACCTTCGCTCGTTCCTCGCCGAGGAGTCGAACTACTTCACAACATGGCAGGATGAAGACGAGGCGAACCTCCACCTCGTTGCGTACGTCGAGGCGTTGCAAGAACTCAGGAAAACGTTGTAAGTTGCACACGCGCTCGCTCGTCGGCTACTGTATATTTATCTCTCGGCTGCGCAGCGACGAACTCCACGAGGTGTCCAGGCGCTTCTACGATCAGGCGGCCGGAACATCAGGCCCCCCGCTCACGTTCATCATGCCCCGCAGCGGACCGACCGACTATAACACCGACCTCTCCGCCACGCGCAAGCTCGAAACCCGCCGCCGCACTCTGCGCGAGCGCGTGGAGCAGTTGACGGCCGAGGTCAATGCCATGGAAGTCCGGCTCGACATCAAGCCGCGCTGGCAGCCCGGAGACGCACGCTACAATGAGGTGGTCCAATACATCACGGAACGGAGATATCATCGCGCTCTCGGGAAGCTCCAGCGCTTGGTCGTTCAGCGGCTCTTTGAGCTGCAGAAGCTAAACCTCGCGCGCACCGGTGAGTTCCTGGCGATCAGATCAAATCGGCGATCCCTTTCCCCGCATTTCATTTACATTTCATGACGTCTCCTCCGTCTGCAGGGTACAAGGCTCGTACACACATCGCGAAAAGTCTGCAGACGCGATGCAAAGCGATTCGCAATGCAGTGAACGCATACAATCAAGCCGCGCGTGATCTCGTACCCCCGCGCGAAGAGCTCGACTGGGCCAAGGTGACCCATTACGCGTTCCTGGAAGAATTCGCCCTCCTCCGGAACACCAACAAGGACGTCCGCGACAAGCAGTGGGTGAAGCCTGCGGTGCGTCTCGTCATGCGCGACGTGCAGCGCATCGACCGCGCTCGCGAGGAGCTCATCAACTGCAACCGCGACATCCGGCGGCTCCACACCTGGATTCGCGACGAGGAGTACCTCTTCACCGCCGTACTAGAGGATCTCGAGCGGCGGGGTGACATGCTCCTCGGCGCCGCGCGGGACTTCATACGCCATCGCCGCGCCGCGAACGCGCGCAATCTGGCGTATATCGAACAGACGTACAAGCTGAAGGGCTTTACAGGAACTCCGGCCCCGGGCGTCCGCGCGGGAGCACCTCTTCCTGCACTTATCCGCCCGTCCCAATTGCAGACTCGCCTCGCGCGATCGGAGTCCGATGCCGTCGCTCAGGAAGACAGGATCACCCCGGATCTCATGGAGGACGATGAAGCCGGGGGAGAGGTTAGCGCGATCATGGAATACCTCGCAGACTTGACTATGTAGCTGGACATTTTGCATGATTCCCGTGTATTGATTTCTGTAGACTCCGCTTTTCATTGAATATCACATTATATGTCGTGCGAATAGTCATTATGTACAGATGAATCAGTTCTGACAAGGATGGGAGCGAGAAGGTACGGGGGAAGTGATGGGAGCATGGAAGTGAGCATGAGGGACGTCGTGTGGCGTGCATTCCGCAAGTCACACTGGCACACTCGGAGCTGTTCAGAAGAATTCGTCAGTCGAGAATCTCCGCGCATTGTCCAGCATACCTACTGATCGAACTGATATCAGCCTGATGCCTACTGATTTTTCTCACCAGATAGCTTCTGTGTGTCATAGAATACGATGTGTAGAGGGCATGTGGTACACATGAGGCTGCGAAGTGCGAAATGCGCGAGACAGATTCTCTCGCGCGCTCAGCGCTTCTCGCAACATGCACCTCAACCACTTCATCGATCCTCCCCCGTCACCCGCCTCCCCTTCTCCTGCTGCTCCCCAACTCTCGGCGATGGTGGGCGGCACACAGTCGTACGCGGGCCCATGGATCGTTCTACTGGGCGGCGAGAGGCGCGGGATTTACGAGCAGATTCGGTGAGTTTGGATGGTGTGCGTATCATTGTCGATCTTAACGCTTTTGCAGCCCCTCACAGACTGCCATGTACAACTACAAGCCTCTCCTCCCCGTCGTGGTCACCTGCGCCTGCGAGGACGACGCCATCGCCATCCAGGAGCTGAACGACAGCGTCTTCGGCCTGTTCGAGGAGAACGACAATCACAGTATGATCTACCACGTCGAGCGATTGGCCCCCTCCATTAGGATGCGGGCGGGCACTCCGATCTATGCGATCAGGGCTGGGGCGGAGACGGGCATATGGGCAGGCTTCGAGTGGTGAGTGAGAATTGTCATTTTCCTCATTGTCGCTCACGGGTCTGCTTAGGAATGCGATCGCCCACCAAATTGAAGCAGCCCCGCCGGCGGTGAAGCCTGTGTGGTGCCGGCCACTCACTATCACGGAAGCCATCGTCTACATGCTCAAAAAGCCGGGGTACACCCTCCCTCTCCTCCCGAGCAACACGCCCGTGCCCCCGCCGCCCGTGAGGGAGAAGCCGGCACCTCAGCCTCAGACGCCCCGCGACGACCCCGGCACGGAGTCCCCGCCCGCGACGCCGACCAAGCCGACCAAGTCGCGCAAGTCTCCCCAAACTCCGGCGCCGCCCCAGTCCGCGTCGCGCACGCAGTCCACGTCGCGCGCGAAGCCCTCGTCTTCCGCCAAGGTAGCATCGTCGTCCAAGGAGACGCCTTCGCGCAGCGCGCGGGCTCACCACCGCTCTGACAAGCGGCGCGGCACGTCTGACGCGAGCTCGGTCGACGAGCGGCTGGCCGCAGGTGCGTTCGTTCTGCCACTGCGAGGGCCTGTGTACTGATCTGCCCTTAGCTCTCGAGAGCGGCCTCGCATTCGAGGTCGGCGGCCACATCCTCGAGGGCCTCGTGCGCCCTCCGCCGTCTATGATGAACACGCCCAAGTTGCCCCTTTACCTCGGCAGACAGGCGGAGGAGTTCCTGCTGCAGAAGGGCGCCAGCAACAACGACATCCTCACCGTCCTGCAGGCGGCCGTTCACTGCGGCAGCGTTGAGAAGTTCGCCTACCATCTTGGTCTGAGTGTGGGGTGGTCGGCTGAGGAGTGCCGGCAGCTTTGGGAGGTGATCTCCCTCCCCGGTATGAAGTAGGTGAGCTGCTCGTCCGGCGGCTCCTGTACCTGTATCTCGCCCGGCTGTTGTATGTAGTATCACCCTGGCTCCCTCAAGTCGTTATGCATGTGCTCACGTGACATTGATGGTTTTGTTTGTTGACAAACATAAACACACATTAAGTATAAGGCTGGATAGTGCCACGTAGACTTGGATCTCACATTCTAGCTACTGCTTCTGCGTGTCTCCCACCCCCGAACTTCCGTTTCCCTTCTCTCGCGCGCCCTCCAGCCTCCTGAACCCACAACATGGCCGTCAAAAAAAGCGATGTGGTCCTCCAACGCCTGTCCAAGGATGCGCGCAAGGCGTCCACGGTCAAGCGCATGCGAATGCCGTGGACGGCGCGAGAGGATCGCGAACGCCGCGCGCGCCGACCCAAGCTCTCGCAGGCAGACCGGCGGGCGCTTCAAGAGCAGCGTACGGCGCGGAAGCAGAAGCTCCTGGCGGCGCTCGAGGAAGCCCGGCACACCATGTGGCAGCTGGCCGCTGCCATGCGCGAGGACTTTGGCGCCCATTCCACCGACTACTACTATCGCCTCATCATGCAATCTCGCACCCGCGTCAACGCGCCCCTCCGCAAACATTCTCTCTGGAATGGCTTCGTCAGTGCGGAGATGCAGAAGTACAATGCCGGTGAGTACTTCCATCTGCGCATCTCCAGTCGGCGTGGCTCACTCACTATACCCCACAGAGCGCGAGAGGGGCGATCGCGATCGCGTGTCCTCAAGTTTCATCAAGGAGCTTTCGCGTCGATGGCAGGCCATGACGAAGGAGGAGCAGGAGGAAGCGGGATCTAGTGCGGTGCAGGCGTTGAGCGAGCGTCGCGAGAACCGTGACGAGGGTATCCATAACGTCCCCCTCCACACACACAATGATGTCCGCGCGACCGCCGCCAGCTTGCGGCGTCAGGTGAGTAGCCCTCGCACCTACTCGCGTGTAACTAATTAACCCCTCTTTACAGATACAGAACCTGAACGGGCGTACCGGCACCGAAATCCTCATCATTGGCGTTCGCTCCGACCCCACCGCCATCACCCCGCCCTTCGTCTACTACACCTCCGAGCGGATCCCTCAGTACATCGAGCTCATCAACAAGACCTCCCTGTCCGAATTCGCCCTCCGGATGGAGGGGTTCTGTGTGTCTGGGGTTGAGAGTAAGCTGCCAAGTTCCCCCCCTGCTGCGAGACCCGCTGATTTCTCTGTAGGCATCAAGACATCGCGCTCCGATGATTTCCTGGGCCTCAAGCACAAGGTCGCGGCGCTGATACTGGAGAAGCTTCGTACGTACCGCTATGTATATACATCTGCTATTACTGACACCTCCCACAGAGGGGGCCTGCACCCGCGCGAACATCTCAAAGATGTTCTACATGAACTTCTCCAAGCACATCACGCTCCGTTATGGGGTCATCATCGAACGGTGGCCACTCGCCACCTTCAAGGCTCCCGGGGCCCTCGCCTCACGTCAAGAACTCAACATCCTTCTTCGCGCGTTCGAGAAGAACATTACCACCTTCCGCCAGCTGACGGATACGGAGTGGGAGGGGTGGATCACGAGCTACGGGGATGGGGAGGACGATGCGGCCACGCCGCCTGCGGTGAGTATTGCTGTCATCTCACCCACGGATCCCGCCTTCGCCGACCTCAACACGACGGGCTCGACCGTCGATGTCCTTGGTCCGGGACCCGGCACGACTGACTCTACACCCGACGCCGCGGCCATGTCGTCCACATCGCCAGGGGGACCTCCGCCCGACGTCCAGCCTCCGTCTTCGACGTCGCCGGGGGGATCTCCCACTCCCACTCTCTCGCCCTCCGCGTCGTCCCCGCCTAGTTCCACCCCCGGTCCTACGACTCCGCCCTCCGCCCTGCCCTCCACCCCCGTTGCCGCGACCGGTGTGAGCGACGAGGACAATATGTTGAACTTCCGTGTCTACGGTTGTGCCGGACCGGGAGTGGCAGTGTTAGTGGCCGTGCGTCTACGATACGCCGGCATGGACTTTCCTACTTACCATATACGTACATTCTTTTGTTCTGTACATACTCGGCATCCTGCCATCCCTACCTATGCTTCTGGTACGTTCTACGATGCTCCTGACTATTCTAGACCTGTCTGGAGCTTAGTGTTACTCATCCATGGACATCACATGCCTCGTTCTTACTCATCGTCCTACCTTCGCTCAGTCAGCGTACCTCCTCGCTCAGTCAGCGTCCTCTGGACGGTCATATGATCTCTGCTCTATGCTTATTCATCGTCCTCCCTCAGTAGTATATAAGGAGGACTCTGCAGGCCTCTGCTCTTCAGTCGTTCTCTCACAGACTGAAGAGTAAGTCCCATATTACCTATGCGCCTTTACATGTTTACTTACTAGTACTTGTAGCCTCTCTTTGTGCGGCTTACAGGTGCAGTACTATGCAATCATAGTCGTTCTCTCACAGACTGAAGACCTCTCTTTGTGCGGCTTACAGCCTTCCAGGTTCAGAGTTCATCAGGTTATGAGCCCTGCGCTCTAACCGGTTGCTCCTCATCGTCGACACCGCGCGCGCACCTTTGCTTCGTCGACCTCGCTGGTTTGTGCACACCCTCCTCCATCTTCCTAACCTCTTGACTGTGCCCGCCGACACTGCTACCAGGGGGACATTTCTGCGCTCGTGACGCAGCCCTGAGTGCTTTTACTAGCCCTACGTACTCGCACGCACCTAGCTACACAGGCCCTTTATAGTCCGGCCTTTCTTCACATATACTTCGACCAGGCCCTGCACTTGCAGCTGCCAGTCGTCGTAGCCGGGCTCGTTCTGAGCTTTGGACCGGAGGAAAACCGTTCGGACCCTCCTTACTATAGCTTTTTGCGTCGGATATCCATACGTACCTAGTAGCTTTCTTGGGCACAGTTGGCGACTTCTATCTGGGTCTTCGGGCATATCGGCTGCCTGGATTCCTGGTGCACCGCAACAGGTGTTCATCTCTCTCTCTCCGTGCACACAGCAAGTCAATCATCGCGCTTCCCTGAACCACTTTGGAGCCCACAACAGCGGAACCCCTGGTCCTGGACTCTGAGGAAGAAGTTGACGCAGACCTTCAAGGCTCTTCTTCTGATTCCTCCGTCGACTCCTCCGAACCATTTGACTGTTCTGGTCGTTTCCACGTCTTCGACACAGAAGATCAGTTCGATCGTCATTAGTATCCAGAGGACGACTCTTACACCCCTTGCGACGAGCATCCCTGCCCTAACCGCTACGATCAAGCACCTCGAGGACCTTCTCGAAGCTGGGCCGCTCTAATCAGTCCTCACCAGGTTGGCCATTGGCACCTTGTTCCGCTCCCTCAGTCTGCTCCCCCGTCTCCTACAACCGTTCCTCTCCCAGATTCTGAAGTCTCTTCGCGCTCGCCCACTCCAACTCCATTCGATCTAGACTTCGGCGAAGACTTCACCGATTCCCCCGAGTTCTTTCTCCTCGTCATGGGGGATATCAAACCAGAATCTGTTCCTGCTCTCTCTTCCGCCGCTCAGTATGCGGACTGGGCCGCAAAGATGAAGGGTTACCTCATGTTCGCCGACTGCTGGGAGGCTATCACGGGCACTCAGCCCGCCGCTACTGATGCGGAAGCCTCCAAGGAGTGGAAGAAGCAAAACAACAAGGCCGCCGGTCTCATCACCATCCGGACCGCGCCTAGCTTCCACTACATCCTGGATTCCGCCGCAACCGTCGCTGGCACAACTGCTACAGCCAAGCAGATGTGGGACGCGCTGCAGACCAAGTTTGGGAAACCGAACAGTGCGCACGTCTGGGGCCTCTTTGAGGCCCTCATCAGCGAAGGTCGCATGTCGGACCAGAAGTCCATTCAGGACCAGTCGAGCAAGATCGTCACCCGCCTCCGCGAGATCTCTACCAATGGGATCAAGCTCGAGGAGACGATCCAGGCCCTCATCCTTCTGTCCAAGGTCCCGGAGTCCTACCGGTCCATGATCTCTGCGCTTATGGCCACGACGGAGCTCGAGAAACTCACCGTCGACGTCATCCTCGCGAAGTCTCTCGCTGAGGAGTCCATGCGCAAGTCCGGACAGTCCGCCTCCCGCGTCTCCAAGACGCAGCCTAAGCCGAAGGGCCCCTGCTCCCACTGTGGTAGTGCGACTCACCACGAGTCCACTTGCTACAAGAAGCACCCCGAGATGCGTCCCAACGGCAAGGGCAATGGTGGGAAGAAGAAGGACAAGGGGAAAGGAAAGGACACTACCAATACCGCTCACGTCGTCGCTCCCGCTGCCAATGTACTTGTAGTCGAGTCCGCAGGCGCCTCCTCCTCTGAGGACGCCTCTATGCACGCTTCTTTCTATCGTGCGGCTAATGCCGCTGGCGTGATTCCTACTCGTTGGCTTATGGACTCAGGAGCCTCCATGCATGTCACCTGGAACCTCGCCGATTTCGCTACTTATCACGAGTACAACGACCCCATTGTCTTCAGCACTGCTGGAAGTGGGAACTCTGTACTTGGTGTAGGCGAGGGTACCGTTAAGGCTGAGACGTACATCGACGGTGTTAAGTGGAAGATTACGCTACCTAAGGTCTGCTATGTCCCTAAAGCGGCCTCACGACTCTTCTCTACTGGCACTATCGAGCGGCAAGGTTATTCCATCTTCCAAGGAGACGGGAAGATGACCATCTTCAACAGGCTGCCTACGGGCTCTGTTGCTCATGGTGCTACGATTACAATCCCAGGACGTAAAATCCTGGAGGCGCAGTATGTCCCGCGTTCTAATCTCTATGAGTGTGAACTCGAGATTGCGGACAGTCTTAAGCTCGACCTGAACGTTCGCACCTATAAGACCTGGCATCGTCGCTTCGGACATGCAGGCAAGGAGGCTCTCCCCAAGCTTCCTTCGAACGTGAAAGGTGTTGATGCTATCGACCCTGCGGACGGTGAACCATGCGACGGATGCGCCTTTGGCAAATCCCATCGCTCCTCCTTCCCTCCTTCAGAAAAGCGTGCGACTGAGCCCCTTGAGCTCGTCCACACTGATCTGGATGGCCCCATGCGTACCCGCTCGATCAACGGTTATTCGTACTTCGCTGGTTTTATCGATGATCACTCCGGTCTCGCTCGCGCCTACTTCCTTAAGCACAAGTCTGACGCCTTCCGTGCGTTTGACGACTACAAGGCGTGGGCTGAGAACCAGACTGGCAAGAAGATCAAGCGAGTCCGTTCTGATCGCGGGGGGGAATACACCTCGAAGGAATTCACCGATCATCTTCGCAAGCATGGGATCGAGCACCATAAGACGATGCCTAAGTCGCCTCAGCAGAATGGACGTGCAGAACGCTGGAACCGTACCGTCGTCGAGAAGGCCATGTCCATGCTCCACCAAGCTGGACTCAGCCACGGTTTCTGGCAGCTCGCTATGGAAGCAGCCGTTCATATCTACAATCGTCAGCCCATGCGTCGCCTTAAATGGCGCTGCCCCATTACGGTCTGGGATGGGACTGTCCCCGACGTGTCCTACTTCCGCGTTTTTGGGTGCAAAGCATATGTTCACGTGCAGAAGTCAGAGCGCGCTGGAAAGCTCGACAAGAAGGCTGTCAAGATGACCTTCGTGGGGTATGAAGCCGGTTCAAAGGGGTACAGATTTTGGAACCCGGCCACCCGCTCTATCGTCGTGTCTCGCGATGTGACATTTGACGAAGAGTCTTTCCCTGCACGTAAAACCCCCGGCGATCATCCTGTTACCCCGGATGATAGTCCGTTCCCAGAGTACACCGAGCCGTCTGATGAAGCCTCGAACGCTGATGACGACGAGCTCCCTCCTCTTCCTGTCCAACTTCCTGAGCCTCAGCCTGAGGTTCTGGACCCTCCACCCGCTCCTGCTCCTCCAGCTCCAGAGCCAGAAGCTCCCGCTGAACCTGAACGTCCACCCACACCTCCGCCTGTTCCCCCTCCTCGTCCTGCCCACGTGCGCCGCCGTCATGAGCCAGTGGGAGGTCCTAGCATTGCGCGCGATAAGCCTCATCGCGAGGTCAGACCGCCTAAGCGCTATGGGGACAGTACGTACGGTGATGAACCCCCTGCTCGGGTTGATGCACGTACGGACGCAGATGGAACTCAGCACGAGCAAGCGGAGACTCTGCTCGCTTTTCTCGCTGCCGCTCAGTATAAGGCGGGCTTACCGAATACCCATCGGGATGCCATGCGTTCGCCTGAAGCGTCTAAGTGGCAAGCTGCTGAGAAAGCTGAGTATGACTCGCTTCTGGAAAACAAGACCTGGATCCTCGTACCTCGCCCTAAGAACCGTCACGTCGTCGCCAATCGTTGGGTGTATGACATTAAGCATGATGGACGGTACAAGGCTCGCCTCGTAGCCAAGGGCTTTACCCAGATCTGGGGGGAGGACTACAACGAGACTTTCTCGCCAGTGGCGCGGTTCGAATCGATTCGTTACCTCCTCGCGCACGCCGCGCTTGAGGACTGGGACATCGAGTCTATGGACGTAAAGACCGCGTTCCTGAACGGCGACTTGGAGGAGGAGATCTACATGGAACAACCGGAAGGTTGGGCCGTACGCGGCAAGGAGAACTACGTCTGTTTGCTTAAGAAGGCTATCTACGGCCTTAAGCAGGCGTCTCGTCAGTGGAATGCCAAAATCCACAAGTCTCTCCTTGACATGGGATTCAAACGGACGTACTCTGATGCCGGAGTCTACGTATATCGGCGACAAGGGGGGGATTTCGTTACGATTGTCGTACTCTATGTCGACGATCTACTCCTCTTCGGCGACCGGCCTAGCCATATCAAGCAGGTCAAGGACACGTTGAGCGGACAGTACAAAATGACGGACTTAGGACCAGTCGAGCGTTTCCTCGGTCTTCGCATTACCCGCGACCGTAGCACGCGTACTATCGACATCGACCAGTCGGAGTACATCCAGTCCGTCCTCGAACGCTTCAACATGGCCGACTGCAAGCCGGCTCGTACCCCTCTCCCTGCCGGTGCTGTCTTGGAGAAATCTAAGCAGACCGCCACCGATTCCTTTCGGAAACGCTACCAGAGTTTGATCGGCAGTATTCTCTACGCAACTCTTGGGACGCGCCCCGACATCGACTTCGCCGTAACGCGGTTGTCCAAATACAACGCCAATCCGTCTAACGCGCACTGGAACTTTGCCAAGTACATCCTACGCTATCTCCAGGGTACTAAGGACTACAAGTTGCGCTACAACGGGGCGTCCAACGACGGTCTCTTGTCTTACTCAGACTCGGACTGGGCCGAGGACCGCGATGACCGGCACTCCACATCCGGCTTCGTTTTCTTGATGGCAGGCGGTGTCGTTTCATGGGCATCGAGGCGTCAGCCTACAGTCT
>PUDQ02000028.1:0-46612 GCA_002964805.2 Trametes villosa | reverse complement strand
TACCTCCGGCCTCCTGTAGAAACGAGGGCCTCCGAAAGGGTGAGTAAGCCGCCCGTGCACACCGTCACAGCGCGGATGAGTCATGGATGCCGGCGCACAGGTACGTGGAGAGCCTCGAGACCAGGCTCGAGAAGATGGAGAAGCTGCTGAACAAGGTACGCCGCCCCGCCCTTTCCCCGTCCGCCCGATCGCGCGCGGTGGTGACGGTACGTTTGCTGTGCTCCGTGCGCGCAGCTCTGCCCGAACGCGGACTTTACGAAGGAGCTCGGCGGCAGCTTCGACAAGGATGCCTGGCTCGCCGAGCGCGAACGCAACGGTGAGTCCTCCGGGGCGGGCAAGTCCCCGTACGGCATCCCCGGCCAGCCCTCGTCCTCCGTCATCGCGTCCCCGCCGGCGCTCTCGACCCCCGCCGGCGTCGACTCAGACGACCTCGACCCGAGCGACGACGAGGTGATCGCCCAGCGGAACATCGTTGCGAAGCTCCAGAAGATGTCCGTGCACCCGAGCGCGATGCGCTACCACGGCAAGTCGAGCAGCCTGCTGTTCATCCAGACCGCGATGGACCTCAAGCACGAGTACGCGGGCGTGCACCTCCCGCGCGGCGTCGACCCGGACGCGCACAGCACGATGTCGCGCCGGGACCAGCTGCATTGGAGCCTCCACCCCGTGCGTGTGCCCGCGCACCGGATATTACACACGCCACCGCCCAGATCTGACGCGCGCCGCGCAGTGGCTCACCTCCACAGTGCACGACGAGATCCCGCCGCACAAGGACTTCCCGCCGCCGGAGCTGCTGGACAAGCTCGTGGACCTGTACTTCCGGAACATGAACTGCTACATGCCGCTGCTGCACCGGCCGACGTTCGAGCAGGGCATCCGCGAGCGCCTGCACCTGCACGACGAGGGCTTCGGCTCGACGGTGCTGCTCGTGTGCGCGAACGGCGCGCGCTTCACGGACGACGCGCGCGTGCTGCTCGAGGGCTACGACACCACGCAGTCCTCCGGCTGGAAGTGGTTCCAGCAGGTGCAGATGGTCCGCAAGTCGCTGCTCGCGCCGCCGCGGCTGTACGACCTGCAGATATACGCGGTACGTCACGCGCGCACGCGCCAGAGCCCCGCATGGCGAGCACGGATGTTCATGCCGTTTTTCCTTGTTCCGCGTCCGCTCCGCTTGGGTACGCGTCCACGTTGCAGCTCACGGCGAGCTTCCTGCAAGGGACGTCTGCACCGCAAGCGTGCTGGACCATCATCGGCATCGGCATCAGGATGGCGCAAGACGTCGGCGCCCACCGGAAGAAGGTGTACAGCACAAAGCCGACGATGGAGGAGGAGCTCTGGCGACGCGCGTTCTGGTGAGGCTCGGCTCTCTTTGGCGCGCGCTGATACACTGCTCACGCTCTCTTGTTTTCGTGCTGCGCAGGACCCTTGTTGCGATGGACAGGCACGCGAGCTTCGCCCTCGGGCGGCCCTGCGCGATCCAGGACGAGGAGTGAGTGCCTGGGCGTCCGACACCGCCTTCGGGCTTTCAACGTGTTCGCTTACGCTGTGCAGCTTCGACCTCGACCTCCCCACGGAGTGCGACGATGAATACTGGTCGCACCCGGACCCAGAGCAGGCGTTCAAGCAGCCGGCCGGAAAGCCGTCGAGCATCGCGTTCTTCAACTGCTATATCCGCTTGCACCAGATCCTTGCGTTCGCCCTGCGCACGATCGTAAGTAGACGCCGTCTTGCGTGCTTCGTGCCGTGTAGCTGCCGTGTTGACGACTCCCGTGCCTTCCCCTTCTCTACGCAGTACTCCATCAATAAGTCCAAGGCGCTCCTGGGATTCGTGGGACAGCAGTGGGAGCAGCACATCGTGGCCGAGCTCGACTCTGCGCTGAACAAGTGGATCGACTCCGTCCCGGACCACCGTGCGTCTCCGCCGTGTCATCAGCGGATAGTTTGCTAACTGCGGCTGCGGGCAGTGCGATGGGACCCCAACCGCGAAAACCTGCTGTTCCTGAACCAGTCCGCGACGCTGTACGCGCACTACTACCAGCTGCAGATCGCGGTGCACCGCCCGTTCATCCCGTCACCGCGCAAGCCGTCCCCGCTCTCCTTCCCGTCGCTCGCGATCTGCACGAACGCGGCACGCTCGTGCATCCACGTCCTCGACCTGCAGTACAAGCGCTCGGGCGTGACGTACTTCAACCAGATGTCGCTGTTCACGGCGGGCATCGTGCTGCTGCTGAACATCTGGGGCGGGAAGCGCTCTGGGCTGTCCACGGACCCCACGAAGGAGATGGCGGACGTGCACAAGTGCATGAAGATGCTGAAGCTCCTGGAGGCCCAGTAAGCCGTCTATCTGCCCGCTATTTTGCCGCGAAATACTGATACACGTCGACGGGTAGTTGGCACACGGCTGGACGATTATGGTGCGGCAGTGCTGCGTGGGATGCGTGCATGGATCTGACCGCTAACTCCGCGTCACAGGGACATCTTGTACGAACTGGCGTCCGTCGGAGACCTCCCGCTGCCGCAGGCCTCGCCTGCGCCGAACCACAAGCGCGAGCGCGGCTCGGACAGCCCCATCCACTCTGCGCCGCCTTGTATGCCCTCTGACCCACCAATTGCGCCTCATGCGGCCGCCGCGGACGCGCGGCAGATCGCCGGCTGCAGACGCTCCAAGGAAGGCCCGTCCTTCGCTTCTGCGACATTTGCACAGCCGCTGCGTCCGCAGTCGCAGTCTGCCACGTCCACGCCCCCGAGCGTGTCTGACTCGGAGAAGGCATCGCAGTCTGCATCCGCGTCCACGTCGACGTCCGCCGCGCCGACCCCGGGGAACGGCAGCAACAGCTCGTTCTTCGAGCTCCCGCTGCACACCGACGAGCTCGGCCGCCTGCCGCTCCACCCCGGATTCACCGGGACGTACCCCCCAGAGTGGCCGCAGGGCGCGGCGCAACAGCAGCAACCGCCGATGCCCCCGATGCCTGCTTCCTCGGCTGCGTCGCCGCGTACGCCAGCGCCCGGGGCGACCGGGAACCAGTTCGACCCGCGCGTGCTGTCGATGTTCAACGTCCCTGGACATGCAGGGTTCCCGGAGATGTTCGCGACGCCGCCGCCGTCCGCCGTGTCCGACGCGCCGGGGTATCCCAGTCCGTTCGTACAGGAGATGCACACGATGGCGGCAGCGGGCGCCAAGCCTACTGGAACAGGCGGTGGAGAGCCGTCCATCCCGGGGATGTCAGCGCAGGAGCTGGCGTTCGCGGACAATACGATGGATATGTGGTCCACGGCGCCGACTGGGTTTGAGTGAGTATTCAATGGTTATCCTTCCCCTGTGGCTACTGACTCAAAGGATGTTTGTCTGCGCAGGTGGGCCGACTGGGGGACGTACATCAACAATGTGAGCGGGATGAGCCATCCGCAGGGCCCGACACAGCCTCCAGGGCCGGGGGCGTAGGCTGTGGCCTTCGTGGCGTGCCATAGCCGCTTGGTGCGCTTCCATGTTTTCTGTTGGCATACGCTGTCGCTAGACCACCCCCTCGCTCCTCGTTGTCCCTGCTCGCCCTCGCTGTCGGTCCCCAGTCATTCACATGTAGCGTTAGATGCCCGCCTCCCGGACGGGTGATCCCGTGCTTCCCCTTCCCTCTCCTCTCCGTCTCCCTCTGCTTGTCTATCGTGTCCCCGCTGTATCCCTGCGCATTGTCAGTCGCTGCGTCTCGTCGCCCTACCGCTATTCCTACTAGTCGCCCCTGTGAATATGTATTGATACACCTAGACCCCCGATCGATGACGTCCGTGTTTCACGCTCGTTGCCCGCTTGGGCCTTTTGCGTGTCTTGTTGCGCGCAGCGGAGTCAGGGCCCACCCCCGAGCCGTGGCTTTGTGAAGGCGCGGCCGCATGTTGAGACAAGACGTGGCTCGGTGGCGGACGGTGATTGCATTCATGGGGGGGAGGAGAATGGAGGCCAAAGTGAGTCTAGCCTCGCGGCGGGGGACGCGTTGTGGTTATATCACGCTCATAAATTGTCCAGGTCTCCTATCCTCTTGTCCACACCACCAGCTCGTCGCTTTTCCCCTCTGTGTCGCGCCGACCACACGCACGCTTGGACGGATGGCGCCCCCCGCTCTCGACGACGACGTTCTCCGACACATTCTCTCCTACCTCCGCGGGCGCCATGCCCTCAACGTCGCGCTGAGCTCGAAGCACCTATACGGCCTCGCCGCGCCACGCATCCCCGCTGTGGCTAAGTGCGAAAAGCCCACCGCGCTGACCAAGCTGCATCACTACATGCTCTCCGGCTCGCCGCCGCACGCTCGCGATCTGGAGGACCTCAGGATCTCCTTCACAGCGTTCGATTACCCCGACGATCCGGAGCAGATGGACACCGGCTACAGTGACTACTGGGATTTCTCGCAGGCATCGTTGATTGGGGACATTCTCGCGCACGCGCCGCGGGTGCGCCGCCTCGTGCTCGACCGGCTGCATCCCTGCCTCCTCGAGGACTCGCGCATCGGGGACGCGTTGGTGGCGATGGACCGGCTCGTCGTCGCGGATTTTGGCACCTTCGCGGACGGGACGTGGGCTTACGTGCCGAAGCTGTGCGCGGCCCTCCGCATCCTGCGCCTGTCGTACTTCTGGGCCGAGGACGACGACCTCGAGGGGGAGAGGAAGACGATCCCGCCGCTCGTGGAGGCGATCGCTCCGCTACAGTACCTGCACACCCTGGAGCTGTGGAACTTCGACCCGCCCCGGATGCCGAGCGACGAGAGCCTCCTACCGTGGTTGCCGTCCATTCGCAACCTCTTGCTCAGATCGGCATCGCCGAGTGCGCTCGAGCTGCTTGAGCGCTGCCCAAACGTGGTCAACCTCGAAATCTCCTTCAATCGTTGCGAACCTGAGCTTCAGCCGCTCGTGGATGGCCCCCGGTGGCAAGCGCTGCGCAGTCTCACTCTCGGGAATGTTTCTGAGATCGGCTTCATCCTCCACCGCGTCGGTGCGGTCGACAGAATACGGATCCCGGACTCAGCCTGTTTGCCGGACCCAGCCTGTTTGGTCGTCGGCCGCGGCGGGGAGGAAGAGGAGGCGGAGGTGGCCGGTTTGCTTCAGCTCATTGCCCAGACATCCCCTATCAGCCTCTCCCTTTCTGTCGGTGTGTACAGCGCTGCTCCCATGACGTTCTGGGTCCGCATGCCTGCGCTCGCGCCACGGTTGCGGATGCTGAAACTCAGGGTGTCCCTGGCGGCACTGTCTGCGGAGAACAAATGTTGGCTGGTACGGATATCCTTCTGATGAAGCTTTGCCTAAGTTAACTGGCCGTGCTTTACAGGACAACGTCCCCGAGGCGTTGCGGGCGCTTCCGCTTGTGTACCTGTCAGTTGTGGTGCCTGAAGCGAAAACAGCCCCTCCCTCGCCAACGATCCCCGCCAACGCGATGGTCGTCGACGGAGTGCCGCCTCCGGGCGGTGATCCCGAGTTGGAGGAGATTGAAAAGCATCGACGCTTGTCGGTGGCTGCGCTCCCAGGGAGACTCGTAGCGGCTATTCCTTCCCTGCGCTTCCTTTCCGTGGCCATGGAGGAGGCTAACAAAGCGAACCTTTCGGACTCGGAGACTCCGGAAGCTCAAGACCCGGAGGATGAGGAACGGTCGTCGCTCCAGGGGAAAGTGAATACGACTACCCGGTATTGGAGCATTGTGGATGGGGTCGATGTTGGATCAACCCAGGGTTGGCAGGAACTGTCGGCGGCGGAGGGGGAGCGGATTCGGGCACTTGCGGAAGATTGACGTCCCAGCGACATGTTGCGCATGTAGTATGTAGTATGTATAACCTAAACGAAATGTAGATGGGCCGAGTACCTGCTGGGCGGGTCTACGCATGTCAGTGTCGCTACGTTCAGCGAACACTACGCCTACCAATTGAGGCCTCCGGTGTGAGCTTGGGCGCCTCACGTAGGGAAAGCTATGCATGCCCACGGTAGCCTCGGCACTCTTACACTCGCTCTACTCACTCTATCGTGTGCTTCGCATGTCTAGGAAAATTCCTGGTCTGGTATCTGTATGAGCTCATATGTAGGTGTATGCTCTTGGCGGCATCTATCTGCTCTAGTCTTCTGACAGTCCGATGACGACAGGACAAATGCGAGTTGACAGCTCATCATGCCAGGGATCACCGAACTCAACGACGATGTCCTCCTCCACATATTCTCCTTTATCTACGGAGAAGATGCTCTCAATGTTTCGCTCTCCTCGAAGCATTTCCATGATCTAGCGATTTCCCGTGTGGCGGCGAGGGCATCTTGCTGGGAACCTGATATGGTATCCCGACTGTGCGACTACATGTTATCCAGTCCCGCTTCGCGACCTCGGGCTCGTCATTTGCACGTCCTTGTCCTTGTGCCGGCCGCTTTCTACCAGACGTCTGGACCTTTTGATCCCTCCTTGGTCTCCGATAAAACCTCCCGGATCGGCGACCTACTCGCAGAGGCGCACGAGCTGCGGGTACTTCGATGGTGTGCTGAATTCGAGGAGTATTTCTTGCGTTATGCGCGCATAGCGTCTGCTTTCACATCCTTCAGCCACCTCAGCGTCCTCGAGCTGGAGCAAGTCGACAACGAGATCATCTCTCTCCTACGATCCGTCACCACTCTCCAGGATTTGACACTGCGGACCCACCTCCCGTCGGACCACCCAGAACATGGCGAGGAGCGCAGCATATCCACGCTCCTCGAGACTCTGTCGCATTTACGCCATCTCCACTCCCTCTCCCTATCACATTTCCGCTATGATGACACCTCGATTCGTAGGGCGCAAGGGCCGTCGCCTGAGCTACGGTTCCCTTCAATTACCAACCTATCCCTCACCACTTGCACCACTAGCTATCTGATACTGGTACAACAATGCCCGAACCTCTCTCGACTCGCCATTTGCTATCCCATCGGTATCCCACTCGCATCTCAATCCCTCCCTAGAGCGCAACTTGGCCCCCTCTGGCCCCCTCTGGACTCCCTTGCCATATCCACCCGAGACTTGGCCCTGTGCGGATTCGATCACCTCAAAGCTGTTCGTCAGTTGCACCTTTGGGATGCGCCGTTCGAGAGCGCAACGACACCACAAATCTTAGCCCTGGCTCTGCCTGCGCTCTCCCCGGTGTCGATATCTCTCAACGCTCGCTTCAGAGTGGATACGAATGCCTCGTGGGACGTACTGGCCAACCACGAGCGTGGGATTCGCGTTTTGGACATCGACGTTAACCCGCCGGCCTACAAACCCTGGTCCGACAAATGGCATGTGAGTTCGGACATGAGGTTGTTCGTGGGCACTTTGTTAATTGACATGCAGGAAAACGTTCCTACGGCGCTTGCACGCATCCCTCTAGTCTCTTTAAGGCTGATGGTGCACGGGCATTCTTCGTGGGGGTTGGATGCGCGCCTGCAGGATCCTACGCAACGGATCCAAACGACGAACCGCCGCAAAGAAACACTATTTGCGATTCCGAAGACGGTCTTCGACGCGCTTCCCACCCTTCGCGTGTTCGCCATTGCCGAGGAAGTCGACCAAGCTGGCCTGCGCGCCCTTCATGCCGCGGCGCCCAAAGCCCAGTATCAGTACATGAACGGCGGAGTCGGGCCGCAGGAGAGACGTGCGGAACCGGAGCGTCGAGCGGAGTGGGACACCCTGGATCCTGCACGATTCCGCTTCTATTGGTGGTGTCGGCCGCACCGCGAGGGAGAGCCTTTGCGGGTCTCCGAGAGTGAAGGCGAGCGGGCATACCGAGGTGTCATGAGCGCATGCGCGATCCCAGCCGAGGGATCAAGTCCGACAGCGGCAATCGAACGTGAGCAGTCCACCTTTGCTCGCCTCATACCATACTGGGCTGATGCCAAACCACAATGCGCAGGACTCATGGCTTCCATATCCGTGTAAGGCTGGTGTACTTCTAGTCAAGCTGTTCTCGAGGCGCATGTACGAGAGTGGCCGCGTGGCGTTTCGAATGGGAGAAGCTCGCTATGATGTGCTTGTAGAAAACGACTTTACACGCTGGGTTCTTTCACCTCCAATACGGTGCGTTGCCCGTATTACGTTCAATCTAATCATTGGCGCAGTGTAAGGCGCCCCGGCGCAGCAAATGAGCGCTTTGCAAGACTGAGAACCCGAGGACAGGGCTGCGATCGCGTCGTCTGCAACTCTCTTACCGTCGCTCTCCCACCACTCGCTGCAGCCTTCACGCCAGCTTCCCCCGAAGTAAGATGATTACACCATCGCATAACTACCTCACGTCTAACTACCCTTCTCTTATCACAAGACACATATGAATACACCCAAAGCTGTTGAGTTCCACTCTGATCAGCTCAACGACGACGTCCTTCTGTCGATATTCTCATACCTCCATGGAGAAGATGCACTCAATACTGCTCTTGCCTCAAGGCGATTCCACGAGCTCGCTGTTCCTCGCGTGGCCGCCGAGGCATACTGCTGGAATCCGGCGATGGTCGTCCGGATCTGCGACTACATGTTGTCACCCCTTGGTTCCCTGCCTCGAGCTCGACACTTGCAAGCCCTCGTCTTGATGCGCACAGCCTTCGCCCGGGCACCCGAACTTACCGACAGCACCTCGCTGATACCGCTGGAAGAGACATCTCGGCTCGGAGATCTACTCGTACAGACACCCGGGCTGCGCACATTGCGATGGGGCGTGGACTTCCGCGCTCATTGCGCCCGCGACCCGCGCCTCCGACAGGCGTTCGGAACATGGAGCAACCTCAGCGTCCTACGACTGTGCAGGGTAGACAACAGCATCATCGCCCTCTTGCAATCCGTCGTCACCCTCCAGGTTCTGACCTTGGTAATGTATGTCTCAGAAGAGCCTCGGCCGGAAACAGAGCAGTCGGCCGACCGTGACGGAGTGCGTACGTTGCTGAAGACGCTATCCCGGCTACGCCGCCTGCACACCCTCTCCCTGTCCCTATTCGATGGCTTTCCGGCGGAATCCACGACACGAATAACCGGGGTGTCGTCATCGGCACCTCCCCGAGCATCATTCGCGTCCATTGTCGATCTGACACTCTCCGACTGTAGCTCTACCACCTTCCTCCTAATCCCGCTATGCCCCAACCTATCCCGACTCGTGATCGCCTGTCCCACCAGCGGACCACCGAGGCCCCGGGTGGACTTTCCTCTACCCCATCGAACCCAGCTTCCCCCTCTGGAATCCCTCACGATATCGAGCCCGGACCTCGCCTTCTTGGGCGTGGAGCGGCTGAATGCTGTTCGGAAATTGCACCTTTGCGACGCGACCTTCGAGAGCCCTTTGACGCCTGACATATTAGCCCTCGCCCTCCTCGCGCTCTCTCCCACTTCGATCGCGGTCAGCGCCCGCTTGCCGGATGGGACAAACCCCTCCTGGGATGTGCTAGCGAACTACGGGCCCGGGGTGCACATATTGGACATCGAGCTCAAATTCGGCGTGCTTCGTAGCCTTGGCCCCTGGTCTCGACCTGGTCTTGGGTGGCAGGTGCTGATCACCGTCATGCGATTTGCACAAAGCATCGGCGTACTGACGCAAGTGATCTGCGTAGGATAACCTCCCCAAGGTGCTCGCCCGTATCCCGCTCGCATCCCTGCGACTCATTGTGCATGCCGGTGCACAGGACCACCCGGGTGCAGGTTGGCGGGCGCGGGCTGAAGCGGCCAGGACGAAATCTCGTACCCCGCTACAGGCGACATACGAATGGAAGGACACGCTCTCCGCGGTTCAGAAGGCGCTCTTCGGGGCACTCCCCACGCTGCGCCTCCTGGCCGTTGCGGAGGAGGATAGAGCTACGCGAATGAGCACGCTCCCAAGGGCTCCGCACAGCTACATGGACGGCGGGATAGAGGATGACGCTGAGGACGCCAGGCGTCCGGTAGACTGGGATACGCTCGATCGGCGGCGGTTCCGGTTCCATTGGTGGTGCCGCGATGTCCCTGGAGGAGAGCCCGTGCGGGTTACGGAGAAGGAAGGCCAGCGGGTGTACGAGGGGATTATGGACATCTATGGGAGTACGACGGGCGGGTCGAACCCAACGACGAACCTCGACCGTGAGTGCCAGTTAGTTAGCTTTCCTCGCGCGATGCTGGGCTAACGTGCCGCCCACGTGTAGAGCTCTTTGCCTCGATGTCTCTGGGATAAGCATGCATCCGACTATAATTCCCTCTAAATGCACCTCAGGCTACCATATGCATGTAGACCGGGGTTTCTGAGTATTAGTTTCTGTACGATATAGCTGTTGTAGAGTTGAGCTCGTGTGCTCGAACGCGCCTAGTGCAAGAGGGAAGCGCTCCAAGACCGGCCGCAGGGCGTCCGCCAAGGGTGTTTATGCAGGGGGCGGAACGTGTTTCGAACTCTGGCCGTAACTCTGATACAAGTCAGCCCGGGCTCGAAGCTCGATGAAACGGTATGCACCCACAAGAGCGCAAGCAAGAACAGCTGTTCGGACACTTGGGGGCGCTTATGGAATCGCAAGCAGATCTGGTATTAGGTATAAGAAGTACGGTATGACTAGACGACGTTAATGTTCCTACAACATGCGCGACAAAACACAGCGAAAGCACAGAAGCCAAGGTCCAGGTCCAAGTACACAAGAGGTCCAACAAACAATCCACACACCCCACACGCTAGAATCAGCTCCCGACGCCCGCGAGCACCTTGAACACGATCTCCTGCCGCTCGCGGAACGCGCGCAGCTTCGTCATCGCGAGCGCGAGCGCGTTCACCCGGTTCGCGAACGTCACCGCGCGCCCCGCCGTGCTCGTCCGCCGCCGCTGCGCCTCCCCGGGCCCGCCCGCGCCGCGCAGCTCCGCCTCGCTGAAGGTGTGCCCGACGCCGCCCTCGATGATCTCGCGCACGCGCTCGAGGCGCGGCGCGGGCGGCTCCCGGCCCTCCTGCAGCGCGCGCACGGTCTCCTCGGAGTCCTCTTCCTCCATCGCGTGCGCTGCGGCGCCGATGGCGCACAGCTCGGCCATGAAGGGCCGGAGCGCGGCGGGGCACTCGCTCAGCGCGAGCGTCTGGCCGAGCACGCCCCGAATGACAGGTTCCTCCTGCGCGTATCCGCGGCCAGGGAGGACCTCGGCGAGCGTCTTGGAAGTCGGGTCGCGTTGCGTTGCGGAGGATGCGGCGACGTCGAGGATGGCGAAGGCGACTGCGGCGAAGTACGCGCGGGGCGCGTCTGCGCGGAGGAGCCGACGCAGCTGTGGACGGCGCTCGAGCACGTCCGCGAGCGCGGCGTAGAGCGTCTCGCGCACGAACTCCAGCCCGGGCTTGTCCGAGGCGAGAATCGTCGGTGTCGGAGGGCCTTGGCTGTGCAGCGAGGGCGGGAGAGGCGAGGGCGACGTTGGTGGGGAGGAAAAGGTGGCGGAGGTACGTGAGGAGGTACGTGAGTGGCTATGGCGCGCAGACGTGGGTGGGGGAGAGACGGGTGCAAGGGAGTGTGTCGATGCCGATGGAGAGTGCGCGGGCGAGTGCGACGGGCTCTCGTCGTAGCTCGGCGGTGGCATGAAGCTCGCCTTCAATCGGCGGTCGCCGCGGCTCGGGCCGGTGTCAAGCGCGGCCTGGAGGTCGTCCGCGTACTTCTCCTGGAACGTGCGGCGCATGCTGATCTCGATCGCGACCGCGCGCATGTCCGCGGCGAGCCCGTTCAAGCGCGGGTTCAAGGGGGAGGCGAGCGGGGGCAATCCGCAGATGACGCGCGCGAGGTCGTGTTGGTGCTCGGGCGTGAGCGCCTGGATTTGTGGGACGAGCTGCGACCATACCAGGAGGAAGGGGCGAAAGGCGGGTGGGCAGTTTGTGAGGGAGAGGTCGGTCGCGGGGAGCGCGGCGCCGGATTTGGCGCGCCGTGGGAGGGGGACGGAGGGTGGGGAGGTGGTTGAGCGGAGCGAGGCAAAGTATAGGCAGAGCGCGGGGCCTGATTTTCTTTGTCAGGATCTGACGCAGCTGGAAAGGGAGAAGGACGCACCAGTGATCATGAGATCGGCCTCTGCGCTGGAAAGCATGTCGGGGTCAAGAAGGCCCTCGACCTTTGCGTGCGCGAGAGACGACTTGAGGTATGAGTGGAAGCATTCCTGTACGAACTCCTCGGACAGCACAGGCTCGCCGCTGTCGACCGCATTGACAACAGGGGGCATCGATGGTCGAACGGTGCGTGTGGCTAAGAGTGAAGAAGAGGATAAGGAGGAGGAGGGTGAGCGTGAGCGTGAGCGTGAGCGTGAGCGTGAGCGTGAGCGTGAGCGTGAGGAGAGAGAGGAACGAGCGCCGAGCGCGCAGATATACCGCTCGCGCGCCTGGGTGGAGCACGTGGGGCGGCACCGCCTTCTTGGACATTTGAGGTTAATGTCCCACCAGGTTTGCTCGGGTATTCAAGCTCCGCTGTGGCGCCATCAACCGTTTGCATCTTATCTCGCTCGCCCGAACCGGCGCTTAGCGCGTACATCTCGCGCGGCCCCGCGCAGACTCGCGCAGCGGTCGCGCGACCCCGCGCACGTCGCGCGTGCCTTCGCGTCTTCGCGCATTCTGTTTATGCATGCATTAAACGTCCCAAAAGTACTGCAAGTAGCCTTTTGAACCGCCCAGAGGTCAGAGAACTTGATGTATGTAGTAGTATATGAACTCAAATTCCAGTGCCCGCCGTCTACGTGTTGCATCAATGCACTATTAGAGACATCGCGTTATCAGACTCCTAAGCAGTTTAAACATCCAATTATGGCATTTCTGGGCTACTAGAGGCATGTACAAATGAGCTGCGCGACGTGTGCGGGGTCGCGTGACCGCTGCGCGAGTCCGCGCGGGGCCGCGCGAGATGTGCGCGCTAAGCGCCGGTTCGGGCGAGCGAGATAAGATGCAAACGGTTGATGGCGCCACAGCGGAGTTTGAATACCCGAGCAAACCTGGTGGGACATTAACCTCAAATTTCTTGGACGGTCGGAGCCTGCGCGCGCGGCGGCAGGGCGGGAAAGCTGTTGCAGCGCAGAAAAGAGGCCGGCGATGGGGCGATGCGCACACTGCCCGAGCGGGGAGCGTCGGGTCAAGGATGTAAGCCGTACGGAGGGGGCGTCCGAGGGGAGCGAGTGGACTTTGACCACACCGTTCCTGGCAAGGCACAACGTGGAGCAGCGGACTGAGCAGGGTAAACGCCGCAAAGGTGGTGTCGATCGATACCGGGGACCACTGGCAAGGCACAGAGTCGAGGGGAGCTCGAGCAGAGGAGGAAAACCGGAATATGTTGGTTGGTGCAGATACCAAAGCCAGCTGCAGGTCGAGGACAAAGTTGTGCTTCCCAAGTGTGTAGGATGCATACGAGACCATAGAGTAGCCAGGAGAACGCTAGCTGGAGATGTACAGCGGGCCCCGAGATGAGGATATCGACAGATGAGAGCGGTAGTGCCAAGACCCATCTGAGGTTCGAGGAAGACAAGGGCGCTCAGGTTCCGAGAGCTTCCTAGGAAAAGACTGCGTCGAAAAGAGTTCCAGGTCGAGAAGCTTTGCAATGGGCGTTGTACAAGAAGTGTAGAAAAGAGCCCAAAAGTCTAGCGGTAGGCTTGAAACTTCGGGCCTAGTACTAGTCTGACAGAAGCAATTGGGCTCAGTGTATGTCCCGTCTTGCAAGAGTGGATGGTGTCCTGTCGGCGAGTGTTGTAGATGTGCCCAGTAGCTGCAGTTGTCAGAGGCGAAGATGAGGGAGAGAAGAGGGAGGACGCGGGAAAGCACAGGCCGGGCGGACGTCGCGAGGCGGTGGACGCGGTCTGTCACAATCACGAGGGCGGGGGCGGGGTTACAGGCGCGCATGCATCATGGCCGACTGAGTTGCACCGATCACCTCGAATCGCAGGCATAATGTTCGCCGAACCTGACAAGATACATGTCAGGACCACCGACTAGCGAGGAGGTACGGAGACCAGTAACCTAAAGCGTCCAATTCTTGAGAGTCCAATACAAGCAGTTGAAACTACATCATCAAGGTCTGAAACTGCAAATCATCTACAAGTGCCTGTGTGCGCTCCCCCTCCCTCGCGGACAGCTCCTGCAAGCCTCGGGTCTGTCCGCTCGCACCTCCTTCCTCAATCCTCCAGTAGCGAGCGACGAAATCCTCTTTATCCGCTTTAATGCACCGCGATATCTCGAATACGGACCGCGGGTCATCTAAGCCTGGGTACTCCGACGGAGACACCTGGGGTTCCGCCGAAGCGACGGCGAGGAAACGCAGGGAAGGGATGCCCCCCGCGAGCCGCGCGGGAAGCGCATCGACCGATAGGCGTCGCTGCCCTTCGGCCTCCACCGCGCGGGCAGCGAGTTGCGCTTGCTTCACCGGGTCGTCGCTTTGCAAAGTGAGCAAATCTGCGCAAATTGGAGTCGCGTGGTGTGCACCCGTCCGCGCCACGACCGACAGGTAGACAAGCGGGAGGGTGTCGAGGGCCGCGGGGACGGTGTCCTGCAAGGGATGCTCAGTCAGCTGACGCCATACGCAACAGCCGGATCTACATACCAGCCAGTACTTGTTGTCGATAGGTAAAGCAGCCACCGACACCTGCAGCTGCAGAAACCGCAAGCGGGGAGCGAGCGCAGGGACGCGTCGCCAAATCTCTACCCCGGAGGTCTTCTCCGACACCGCAACGCACATGGAGAGGCTGACGGGAGACGTGCGCGCGAGGAGCTGGAGAAAGTCCTCAATCCGCGCCTTATCAGCACGTGCAGAGCCGCAAGTGCCGACGACCAGGTCCTTGTGCGGAATGCGTACGCTTTCTACCGTGCCGACCCGATGAAGGATGTATTTGATATGCTTGGGCCTGCAGAGAGTAAGGGTGCGCAGGGCAGGCCACTGGGGTCCGTCATGGAGAGGTTTGCGCCGAGCCTCTGTGTCACGGTATGCTGGCGCGAAAGTGATGCTGAGATTGACCAAGCGCGAGCAGCGTCCGACCACCTCGAAGGCGCTCGGCGCCGACTGGTAAATCTTGAGGTTGCGGACAGACGGCAGCCACGGCAGGCTGCTCTCGCCGCCAGGGGTCGGGGGCGGGTGGAAATGCCACAGCTCGAGCGTGTGCAGATGCTGCAGCGGAGCGAGCGCCTTTAGGAGCGGCGGGACCGTGCTCGGATCATCGTCCTCCTTAAAGTTCCCGTTAATGATCCTGGAGCACAACAGCCACAGCTCGCGCAGGGCGGCAGGCAGCCGTGGCACGCGCGCCCACACCCCGTCCGTGACTCCCGCAAAGTCCGCGGTGGTGAGCCGGTCCATCGCCGCCAGTGCGTCCGCGATGCGCGGGTCCGCAAGAACGCAAGAACGGAGCTGCAAGAGCTCCAGGGAGCGCAACCGCGGTGCTTGCGCGAGGATGTCCCCGAGGAGCAGGGCCTGGGACTCGGAGAAGACCCTGCAAGGACGGAAGCCGCCGGTGTCCGCCTGCTCGTGTTCGGGTGAGTCGAACGCCATGATGGAGGCCGCAAGGTCCTCGAGGTCGCGTGCGTGCGGCGGCGAGCCGGAGAGCATGTAGTTACGCAACTTGCGCAGGTCGGAGGGCTTTTCGCATTTCGCCACGGCGGCGATGCGGGGCGCGGCGAGCTCGTAGAGGTACTTCGAGGCGAGGGCGGCGTTGAGCGCATCGCGTCCGTGCAGGTAGGAGAGGATCTGCCGGAGGACGTCGTCGTCGAGAGCGGGAGGCGCCATCCGTGCGAGAGGGTTTGTGGTCGGTCTAGCGAACGCGACGGTGTCACTGTCGCAGAGGAGAAGGCCACGAGCCAGTGGTGGACAGAACGTGAGGATGAGAGACCTGCACGATTTATATCAACGAGATATATCCCGGACAACGCGCACCCGGGCCCGCGCGCTACTCCCTCCACGGTTGCATGCACCGTCCGCCACCGAGCCGTGTTTTGTCTCGCACGCCCGGCCGCGGCTGCACACGGTCATGGCGCGCAAGTGGGCCCTGGCGCTGCCGCGCGCAACAGCATCGCGAGAGGCCCAAGCGCGCACTGGACGATGAGCGTAGAGGGCGGAGACAGGGTGCTTGAACCGGACCTAGGGCCCAGGCGTGGCAGACGCCGAGGACGAGCACGATGGGGCGTGCCGTGACCTTGGCGAACCGCGTGAACGCGCGCGCGCTCACAATGACAGACTTGAAGCCGGTGGGCGCGTTCCACGAGCAGCGGGACGCCGTCTTCTCGGTCCTCGCGGGCGTGGAGGCAAATTGTAGCGTGCATCGGGCACAGTGTGAGTTGGTAGCTTGGGCCTCGTGTGTGATCACCGCTGGACCTGAACATCTGGCTTCTGTGCATTCGCGCATGTTATAGAAACGTTAACGTCGTCTGGTCAGATCGTACTTTGTCACGTACCTAATACTACCAGGACAACTTGCATCTCAGCGTCGCTCCGAAATACTCAATGAGCTATCTCCCATTGCAATCGCTCATCCCCACATGCGCCAGCGCTGCAACGCGTGCTCTGGACCAGCACTACCTCCAGCTTCACCCGTCAGTTGGCCGGTCAGGGACTCCTCACTAAACTGAACTTGAATCAGAACGAAATACGTGAGTTACTGTACATCACCCATCATATCAGAAACGCCAGTTTACGTGCATACGATGCTTGCGGGAGGAACAGTCGGGCACAAATGTCGGTACGGATGCCGACACAGGCGTGCCTACCGTTGCGACTTAGGTTCAAAGAGCTCTACGCACAGGTTGCATATCAGCCAAAAATCGCGTAAAAGTAAGCAACCTCGCTCTCAAGTACTCACTGTCGATGTACAGCGTTGGGTTTGCCTTGCCCTCCGGGCTCACACAGATGCGCATGATCCCTCCATATACCCGCTGGCCTTCCTCCTCCGTGACGCTCACGGGCTCTCCTCCATGCGCAGTACGACACCACCAGTGGAAACGGAACCGCTGCCGGTCGAGCGTGTCCCAACCGCCCGGGTACCCGCCGTGCGCAGCGGGTCCCTCGCTCAAGCCGTTCATGTACTGCCGTGGGTCCGTTTGCGCGGGCAGTGCGCGCTCCGAGGCGACGGCGAGGAGGCGCAGCGTGGGCAGCGCCTCGAAGAGCTCCGTCTGGATTGCCGAGAGCACGTCCGTCCATGGGTATGTCATCTGCAGCGGCATACTATCAGCGGGAGGCGCCATGGCGGGGCCTGCTTCCGCCGGTCGTCCTGAACCCCGTGGATCCTCGGGCTGCGCATCGGAATGCACGACCAGCCGCAGGGAGGCCAGCGGAATTCGGGCGAGCACCTTAGGGAGGTAATGCTGTACAGAGTGCGTGTGTTAGTGGCACGTTTCATGCAGGGCGTATGACGGCTGCTATTACCTGCCAGCCGGCGTCACGCCAAGACCAGACGACAGCGGGAAGCGGGACGACGTCCAACATGCGCACTCCGGGCTGCTGACTTGCGAGCACGTCCCAGGAAGGATTCGCCCCCGTCGCCAAGTAGGCGTTGACGGACATCGACACAGGGGAAAGCGCTGGGAGGGCGAGGGCCAGCTTAACAGGTCTTGTAGGGCGCTCAAAGGGTGTGACGCAGCGCAGCGTCTGAGTAGTGGAAAGCCGGTCCACATCCAAGACGTCTAGATCACGGATTGGAATGGCGAGGGACTTTAGCGGGGGAAGCGGGAGCCCACGAGGGAGAGCAGAGTGTGCGAGGGGCTCTCCGAGATACTTGATGGTAAGCCGAGATAGACGGGGGCACAGCGGGACCAGGAGGAAGTAGTTGGCGGAACAGGCTTCCAGGGACAGATCGACGATGGACGCGAGCGACGCCGTGGGAGGTGCTGGCGCCGAGTCCGTGGTCGTTTGCGTCGTGGAGTCACCGGACTGCAGTCTATATAGAGAGAGGGTGCGGAGCTGGCGGAGGTGGGTTAGTGTCTTCAGCAAAGTTTGGAAGCCGTCATAATCGGCCGTCTGCTCCGTATCCGGCCCAGTCACTTCTGAGATGTACTCCTCCAAGGTCAAAACCTGGAGGGTGACGACGGATTGCAAGAGTGAAATGATGCTGTTGTCCACCCCACACAATCGCAGGACAGCGAGATTGCTCCAGGTCCCGAACGCTTGGTGGAGGCGCGGATCGCGGGCGCAATGAGAGCGGAAGTCCGCGCCCCATCGTAATGTGCGCAGCCCGTGTGTCTGTATGAGTAGGCCGCCGAGCTGGAGTGTTTCGTCCAGCGGTGTGAGAGAGGTGGTTTCGAGCCCTCCGGGATTCCGAGCGAAGGCGTCAGGCATCAAGACGAGGGCTTGTAAGTAGCGAGCACGGGGTAGGACACCAAGGGGAGACAACATGTAGTCGCAGAGCCGGGCGACCACCGCCGGATATGAGCAGTACGCCTCGGCGGCCACACGAGGAATAGCAAGCTCGTAGAACTTCCTTGAGACCAGAGCAGTATTGAGTGCGTCTTCTCCGTGAAGGTAAGAGAATATTGAGAGAAGGACGTCGTCGTCGAGCAGCTCCGAGCGGAACTCCGCAGCGACGGGTACCTCCATGCGTGCCCTATGTCAAGAGAACTTGAAGGACAGTTAATCGAGTTTAAAGGAATGTTTACACAAGTCGAATCGGAGGGGCAATCGTCTCGCGCCGCGCTCGGCAGCGAACCGCGCCTGGACGCCCTTCCCAGGCGCCGGCCCCTCCGTCGTCTCGCGCCACCCGGCAGCGAGCCGCGCCCAGTTGCCTTTCTGGGCGCCGTCCCGGCGTTGTGCCGCGCAGAGGGCCCTTTCCTGGCCAGCCGCGGAAAAAGACCTTCACTCTTTTCTCCTCGTCGCTGCCAGGTAAGCGTCCATTCGTCCCTCGCGCGGGCCCCTTCAGAGTACTTATCGTACTCTTTTCTCCTTGTCGCTGCCAGCGCGGGCTTTTTAGCTATTACAGTCGCACGCTCCCATCTATCGTATCATTTTCCCATGTCACACGATGCCTCGACAACGCCCGAGCAGAACCCGGACGCCAACACCGCCGTCCAGAGGATCCTCGCCGAGTGCACTCGAGCCGTGGAAGAATACCGGGACGGCGCCATCGGCAAAGCAAAGGCGCTCTTTATTATCTCGTCTCAGCTCGTCAGCGACGAGGCCCCGCAGTCCGGAACCGCCGGCGAAGCCTCCACTGTCCAGTCGTATCTCGCGATGCTTGACGAGGTCGACCGGCGCAAGCTACCGAACGCCGGATCAGAGGACACCATCACCCGACCTGAGGGAGGAGGGACCGGAGGAGTGGGACCAGGAACCACGGACACCGGTGCGCCCGACTCTGCTCAGCCGCCTCGCCGAAGCCGTTCTCGCGCCGCAAGCGAGGAGTCGGAGGAGCACGAGTCCCCCGCCAAGAAGATCAGACCGAACCCCGCCGAATATGCGTGGGCGGCGTCTGAGTTTCTCCTCGAGATGCGACTACACCCCAGCGTCCTCCGTACGATCGAACTCATCAAGATCTATGGAGAGGACCTCGCCCAGGCACGACGACACCTCAGCGCGTCAGCGGCTGCGCCCGAGTTCCCGGAGTCCGAGTGGGCGAACGTCCTCGCCGGGCGCTCGGTCGACCTCGACCACGTCTTCGCTGGGCGCTACACGCCGGGATCGGAGGAGAAGATCTCTGAGCGGATCGGCGAGCTCGAGATCTCCTTCCGCGCGCCCGTCCCTGCTAAGAAGGTTAGCTGTTTCGGTGACTGGGTCACCGCGTGGAAGCGCGCGACGCTCGCAATCGCGTTCGCTTTCCCCCACCGAAGAGACGAGCTGGACGCCTACGGCGAGCACATCATCGGCCTCTTCGGGGCACTCGCGCCGGAAGTTCACTCGCGCATTCTCGACTTCGACCGTGCGGTGCGAAAGCGCGTCAGCAGCTCGCGCCGACTCCTCCTCACCGACGTCAACGAGTTCGCGGACCTGCGACTGCAGTACATCGACGCGTGCGGTGCAAACGTCTACCGCGTCGAAGCGCCGCAGGGATCCGGAGGTGGAGGAGGACGTCGCGGGACAGGGAGCCGCCAAAAGGACGCGTGCAGGAAATGGAACGCAGGGGAGTGCCACAACAAGGCGAGCGAGTGCCGGTTCCGTCACGCGTGCGCAATCTGCGGCGCCGAGGGACACAGACGGGGCGACTGCGGGAAGCCCGCCCGACGTTCGTCATGAGCACGTAGCCCAACCGCGTTTCCTGCGCTCTTTCGTGTGGGACGACAGCCGCGCTCCGCCGCGTCGTTTCGGCGACCTCTCCCTCACGCACGCACCCGTACCGCAAGTCCCGCAAGCTGTTCGCGATGACCCCGTCGTGAACGACACGATCCGCGACCCCCCCCATCTTTTCAAAATCGTCACCCCGATCAACATCGGTCGGTTCGAGGAGCTCCTCCAAGAGCATCCCAATCAAGACCTTGTCCAGTCTGTTGTCGACGCGCTGCGTAACGGTTTCTGGCTGTACGCGGACGCCAAGCCGGCGACTTACCCCGACACGTGGGACGAGGCACGCCCACCGCCGCAAGACGACGCGGCCGCGCAGTTCCTTCGTGATCAGCGCGACGAGGAGATCCGGCCGGGACGCTACTCCGAAGCGTTCGGGCCCGATCTCCTCCCCGGCATGTACTGCATGCCGGTCCACGTGGTACCTAAACCGCACTCCGCAAAACTGCGTCTCGTGAACGACCAGAGCGCGGGGGAGTTCTCCCTCAACTCGATGATACGCCCGGAGGCGATCAAGGGAGTCGTCCTCGACGGTATCCCTGCACTAGGAGACGCGCTCCGGCGTTTTCGGCGCGAGCACGCAGGCGAAACACTGATGATGTGGAAGTCCGACGTCTCCCAAGCCTACCGCCGCATGCCCGTCTCGCCGTACTGGCAGATCCGACAGGTCGTGTCCATCGACGAGCGACGTCACGTCGACCACTGCAACTTGTTCGGCGGGCGCGGTTCGCTCAAAGTCTTCTCCGCGTTCAACTGCCTGGTCGCCTGGATCGCGGAGCACAAGGCTGGCGTCGACTTCAAGTTGAACTACGTCGACGACGATTACGGTTTCGCCACCGTCGGCTCCGTCGAGTGGTACGAACCTTACCAACGCTACTTCCCGACCCCGCAGGCGCGTCTGCTCCGTCTCTGGGACGAGCTCGGCATCCCGCACGACATCGGCAAGCAGCTGCACGGCCTCACCCTACCCATTATCGGTTTCGAGGTCGACCCCAATGCCATGACCGTCACCCTGCCGCAGGAGGGCAGGCAGCGTTTCGTCGAGGCCATCGACGACTTCTGCGACGTCGCGGCCGGCCATCGGCGCCGGCCCCTCGCGGCGTTCCAGTCTTTCACCGGCTACACCAATTGGGCGTTCAACGTCTACCCCTTGCTCAAACCCGCCCTCTCCAACATCTACGACAAAATGGCGGGGAAGTCAACTCGTCACGCCGGCATCTACCTCAACGCGGCCGTCGTGCGCGACTTGCAGTGGCTCAAGGCGCACGTCCTCAACTCGTCTGGTGTCCACCTGCTGTCCGCGAATGCGTGGACCCCTGCAGACCTCCGCGAGCACGCGCTCGAGGACGAGTTCGCCCTCACCGACGCGTCCGGCCGCGGACTGGGAGTCTACTTCCCGTGGCTCCGCATCGGACTATACTGCGACCTCCCGTCTTGTTAAAGCCTGATGCTGCTGAGAGCGAAGGCTGGGGCTCAAGTTGACAGACAACAAACTGTGGTCCAAGTTGAGCTGCTGAATACATTACATGAAGAACGACCTGTATCTCACCTGTGGTCCAAGTTGAGCTGCTGAGGAAAGCAGACGACGAGGACCGCAGGGAGGACGAGGCGTGGGCCAAATATCCGACAACAAAAGCATTAAGTAAGCGAGCTATGGAGGAAACGAAATAAGCGCTGTGAAGCGTTCAGTAGGAAAACCCAGAAGGTTGAGAGTTCAATTCCAGCTGGTGCCGGCGCATTTCTGGGCGCCGGCGCCTAAGAATTCTAGAATAGGAAGGAGGCACCGCGCGCGAGCGCTGTGCAAAGTCTGAAGTCAAACGGACGCAAAGAACGCGAAGAATCACCACATTCAACACTCCCCCCTGATTCGAGCTGTCTGCATCTCCTGCAACTGCAAGAGAGCGAAGCTCCCCCCCAAACCAGCGCAGCTGGATCACTCCAAGCCCATCATCCGCCTGAACAGCTCGACCTTAGCGTGAGGCAGCACTTTGGTGAGCATGTCCGCAGGCATCTGATCAGTGGGCACAAAATCAGGAGCAATCTTGCCGGCCTCAACTGCGTCGCGCAGCCAGTAGAAGCGCAGGTCAAGGTGCTTCATCCTCCCGTGGTGCTCTGGGTTCTTCGCCACAGAGATCGCAGACTGGTTGTCAATGCGAAGGGAGGATGCGCCGTCGACTGGGGCCCCAAACTCAGAGAGCATGTTGCGCACCCAGAAGATCTCCTTGCCTGCCTCAACTGCGGCCACAAATTCAGCTTCCGTGGAAGAAAGCGTCACAATGGGCTGCAGTTTGCTGCTCCAGCTGATCGCACCGCTGCCAACGCGCACCAGGTAACCTCCCGTCGATCTCCCATTGTCTGGGTTGTCCCCATGAGCTGCATCGCAGAATGCGACGAACGGAGCGTCAAGGGACGGGTCTGGACGGTAGGTGAGGCGCAGGTCGGCTGTGCCCTTCAGGTAACAAAGCAGATGCTTCGCAGCCTTCCAGTGCGCGACCCCAGGGTTCGAGTTGAACCTGGCGAGGGTGGAGACGGAGTAGGCAATGTCTGGGCGAGTGCAGGTCGCCAGGTACATGAGAGCACCGACGATGGAGATGTAGGGGACGTTGCGCATGAAGGCAACGTCCTCAGGCGTCGAGGGAGCCATCGAGGACGAGAGGGAGAGGCCAGGCTCCATGGGAGTAGACACAGGGTTGCAGTCCGCCATGCCAAACCGCTCAAGGACGTCAAGGACGTACTGGCGCTGTGAGAGTGCCACAGAGCGGTTGGGACGGTCCCGGATGATCTCGATGCCCAGGAGGTAGGATGTGGAGCCCAGGTCGCGCAGCTTGAAGTGCTGGGACAGCTGGAAGACGACAGAGTCGATGGAGGACTCGGAGTTGGAGACAATGGTGATGTCGTCGACGTAGATGGGCATGAAGATCCGGACGCCGTCTCGCTCAAAGACGTACATGGCAGCGTCAGAGCGCACCCGGCGGAAGCCCAGCTCCTGAAGCGCAGTGTGCAGCTTCTTGTTCCACATCCGAGCGCTCTGCTTCAAGCCGTAGAGCGACTTGAGCAGGTGCAGGACCTCGCCCCACTGGCTCTGGGTGAACGCAGGGGGCGGCTTCATGTACAGCTCCTCGTCGAGGTCGCCATTGATGAAGGCATGGGAGATGTCGATGGAGCGCATGTGGAGGTCCTGGAGCGCTGTCTGAGCGAGGATGAGGCGGATGGAGGACATGCGGATGGTGGGGGCGAAGATCTCCGTGTACTCAAAGCCTGGGCGCTGGGAGAAGCCCTTGGCGACGAGGCGGGCCTTGTAGCGCTCGATGGAGCCGTCTGCCTTGCGCTTCAAGCGGAAGACCCACTTGCAGCCAATTGCCCGCTTGCCCGGGGGAAGTGCAGTGACTTCCCATGTGCCGTTGGAGCGATGCGCTGCCAGCTCCTCGTCCATTGCCTTGCGCCACTCGTCCGCGTCAGGACGGCGCATGGCCTCCTCGTACGTCAAGGGCTCAGCCTCGGAAACGAAGAGTGCGCACTCCTCATCATCATCAAGCTCAGAACGAGCAAAGACAAAGTTGACAGCTTCCTCGACGTCCTCATCCTCGTCCTCAGAGTCCGCAATCGCAGGTGTGGGCTCGTGGGCGTGCCAGATGGACCCTGACGCGACGGGAGAGTCTGGGGGCGACTGGAGCGGCGAGGGGGTCTCTGGGATGGAGTCGAGGGGAGGATGCTGGTGGCGCACAGAATGGTCGACAGGAGGAGGAGATGGAGATGGAGCTGCAGAGGGCGCAGGAGAGGGCGCAGCGGAGCGCGGCTTTGGGGCCTTCCACCACTCACCAGGCGGACGGCTCACCCGGGTGGTGCGACACTGGGGAGCACTGGGTCCGGCCTGGGAGGGGGGAGTTCGTCTGCGCTTCGCAGGAGGAGGAGATGGAGGTGAATCAGGGCTTCGAGGACGAGGGGCCCTGTTCGAGGCCTGAACGGGCGGCGACGGCGGCGCAACTGCGTGAGGGGGTAGATCGGCAGGTGCCTGAGCTGGGGGCGAGGGCGCGTCCGCATCGGAGTCGTCGTCGGCGTGCTCCAGGGGGTCCTCCGGCAGTGGATGGTCCTGAGGCGCATTTTGCACAGGAGGCAAAGCCTCGTCCTCTCCCCCCAAATGCGGCACAGGAGCATCGCGCTCGCCAGCGTAGGGAGGGGCCATGGGCCCAGGGGCGTGGGCGGGAGCTGGAGGCGCAGCGACGCGATCTGACTCCGTGCTCGACCGCTTGAGGCCAGGGAAGAACCGCTCATCAAACTCAGCGCGTTCACTGATGACAGTGCGCTTCGTCGTGGGGTTGTAGAACTTCCAGCCCTTGTAGCCCTCCGGGTACCCAATGAAGACGCATTTCTCCATGTGAGGAGACAGGCCTTGTCGCTTGTCACGCTGGACGTGGACGTAGGCCGTGCCAGCTGCTGTTGCAGTTCTGATGCATCAGGTTCCGTCAAACGGCCTGCGCCTTATTGCATCAGGTTCCGTCCTCGGCCGTGTCGTAATTTTCCCCCGGTAAAGCCCCCGGTGAAGCCACCGGGCCCTGCTATATATGGTAGGAGCCCGGCGGCAACAGTGCTATCAGCCCGAGATAAGCTCATTGGGCTTATCTTGGCTAGATAGCACTGCTAGCAGATCTCCGGCGCCCCCGGGCGCTTTTTTTTGATCAGCCACATCCCGATTAGGCAGGCCTGCCTCTGCCCACCACTATAGGGGCACTCTTTACTCAATTACTCGGCGACACCTGGGCGGATCCGCCTCGCAAATGGCGCGTTCTGTTCGCATTTTCAAGGGCTACAAGGCGCCGCAAACACGCAGGAATTCCGGTAAGTACTGACTGTTCTAGCAGATGGTGTAGTAGGCAGTTTAGGGCGACGCGATCCGGGCGATAGCTCGCCCGTTTCGCATCGCCCCTGCGCGCGTGTGGGCTCCCCGGAAAGCCCTTGTATATGGCTTTCTAACGAGCCCTTGCGCGCGCGAATCCGTCCAGCGGTTGTGACGCTGCCCTCTGCCCACTCTGGGCAGGTGGGCAGGGTCACCTCCCTGGCTCATACATGCCTCAATTTGTACTGTACACCCTCAGAACTCCGGGAGACCGTCTAAAACACGACAGGCATGCGCTCATCCAATCACCCAGGCCAGATACACCTGGTAGACAAGCCTAGACAGGCTCGCCTTTGGGGCTGACTCCAGGGCGACAATTCGCTCCATATCTCGGGGAACCGGGCGCGCGCCGCCATGATATGCATATCCCCGGAAAGCCGCTGAACGCAGCTTTCCGTAGGTATGCTTTTCATGGGGATCCGACCGCTCCTCGCTGCGCTGTCCCCCCTCCACCTCCCCATGTCATTCTCTCCCTCCCCTCCCCTCCCTTCTTCTAGCTCCCACCTGGGCCCTCCCAAAACTCGTTCATTAGGTCCCCCTATATGCTACATACATGCCATAGTCATCCACAGGCCCAGATATTCCCTCTATTCCTCGAGATTTTGATACTGCCTATTTGTAGCATAGAATGCATAGGATCATGCTCCATTTGGCTATCAACGGCGGTGTGAGTGGGACTTCACATAGCTCAGGTACATAGTGGTAGGATACAGCTCTCTATAGCATCTGGAATGAAGGAAAACGATGAGAAACTCGCAGAGATAGACATTTTACTATCCTACAGGGGCTTACCACAGTGTTGCAGGATGTGCAAGCCCCAGGCAGCCGCCGAGACCGTCTTAAGACGGCCTGTGGCTGAGCGCTCTCCGAGGAGATTTGTCCATAACTCCCTCAGGGAAGCTTGCATAGCCCTCAAATTTTGCAGGATAGTAGCTAGGCAGTACGACTAATGGGATCTGTATTTTCAGGCTAATCGGGTGGGAGGAGGGTCGGCGAGGGTGCTGGAAAGTGCACCCTCTGTTGGAGCAACTGATAAGCACACAGTCGGGCAGCGAGGGATAGGGGCTCCAATCGCACTTCATATATGTACTATAATACAATACATTGATCATCTAACACAGGAATTAGCCAAAACGGCCGGGAAATGAGGGAGTAGTGGGTGAGGGAAGGCCCTGAAGGGTGTGACGGGAAGGGGAGGTCGTCGCGCCGCACCCAGCGGTCGGATCGCCACAATAAGCATACCGACGGAAAGCTGCTAAACGCGGCTTTCCGGGGATATGCATATCGTGGCGGCACGCGAGGGCGTCGTCGCGCTATGCCCGAAGTCGTCGCCTGGGGGCTGGCCCAGAGAGCCAAGCTCCCGGGCCTTCCCTGGGGGTCCCACCATGCCGGAGGGTCGGATGAGGACATGCCCTACGCACTTTGGGAGGTTAGTGAACGTATGGCGGGCAGCCGATGCGAATCCAAGAAGATCTGGGGCAGGGAGGTGACCCTGCCCTCCTGCCCAGAGTGGGCAGAGGACAGCGGCACAACCGCTGGGCGGATTCGCGCGCGCAAGGGCTCGTTAGAAAGCCATATACAAGGGCTTTCCGGGGAGCCCACACGCGCGCAGGGGCGATGCGAAACGGGCGAGCTATCGCCCGGATCGCGTCGCCCTAAACTGCCTACTACACCATCTGCTAGAACAGTCAGTACTTACCGGAATTCCTGCGTGTTTGCGGCGCCTTGTAGCCCTTGAAAATGCGAACAGAACGCGCCATTTGCGAGGCGGATCCGCCCAGGTGTCGCCGAGTAATTGAGTAAAGAGTGCCCCTATAGTGGTGGGCAGAGGCAGGCCTGCCTAATCGGGATGTGGCTGATCAAAAAAAAGCGCCCGGGGGCGCCGGAGATCTGCTAGCAGTGCTATCTAGCCAAGATAAGCCCAATGAGCTTATCTCGGGCTGATAGCACTGTTGCCGCCGGGCTCCTACCATATATAGCAGGGCCCGGTGGCTTCACCGGGGGCTTTACCGGGGGAAAATTACGACACGGCCGAGGACGGAACCTGATGCAATAAGGCGCAGGCCGTTTGACGGAACCTGATGCATCAGAACTGCCACAGCTTGTGGCCGTGCAGCCCCAAACACAGAGGTGGGACACGTCCGGTTTGCGACCATACCAGAGCTCGTAGGGTGTAGCATCTGGGCAGGCAGAGGAGTACAAGCGGTTGAGCACATTGTAAGGAGTGCGCAATATAGCGCACTCCTCGTATCGTATATCCTTAACGGATGCACTTATTCGTGCATCCGTCCTGCGTAGAAATACTTGCGCGCGCGTTATCGCGCGCGCCTACCTCATGTATCTAATCTACGCGTACGGCCCCGGGTATTCGGACCCCGGGCGCCTGGTGGGGGCAAGTCCTTTGCACACCCCCACCATCCCCCCAGGAGTACGCCGAGCTAATACGAGCCCGGTCCAGTACACCCGAGGGAATAGGGGCCGCAAAGGCACCCCACCGTGAGTTTTTACACTTTTTTGTACTCCGTGCTTATACTGCTCGTATTCGAGCTCGACGTTACCACGTCAACGCCACATCACTAACCTTAATAGACTTTAAAGTTGCCACCTGCCCGAAATGGACCGTGGTAACAACGGTGACGGACAACAGCGTCCAGAACGCCAACCAACACCTCAGCAACAACCTCCTCGAGCCGGATCGGCTCGAGGAGCCTCCTCGAATCCTCAGGGCGCGCCAAGTGCGACGCGTCCTCTCTCGTCCAGGTCCACTCGGGCCCAATCACCTCGCGTGGCATCAGAGCCGCGCGAGCCTTCTCGTCAACCGCGCGGAACGGACGCGCCTTCTGCCAGCGGCCACCCGCGCAGCCCACGAACGGCTGAGCACCAACGGCCGCCATCCGCGGGACCATCACGGTCCCGAGCACGCGACGAACCCGCCCCACTGCACGAGGGCGAACCTCATGAAGACGAACGACACGGCGGAGAACACGCCGTGGGCGAAGACCAGCCCCGACGGTCCGCGAGCCGTAGTTCGCAACTTTCGTTAGACTCTAAGGGTCTAGCGAAAGTCAGCTCGCGCTGGCAGCGTATACGAGGGAAAAGTCGTCGTGACTCGATTCGACCGTCAACGTCGATCGAGTTGATGAACGTCTTGCAAGCCTCGGCGCAACGCTTTAAAGCATTGCGGAATCAAGTTCAAGATGCCGAGGACGAGCTAGCCCGCCAGATAGACAGGCTAGCCATAATGCAAGAATCCGAAGAAGATCCATTGGACGATATAGTCCAAGGATCAGACGAGGATGACCCGAGAATGGACGATGAAGAATATGAGGTGGAGGACGAATTAGTCCCACCTCCTCAAGAACTACGACTCGAGGAAGAACGTCGAAGACGCCTGAAAAGGGCGGGCCTTAGCGAGTCGGACATCGCTGCGCGTGCTTCGCGGCCCCCGCCTCAAACTTCTACACCGCGTGCCGCTCAACCCGGTTACGGTCAAGTACGACGAAATGTCGTGTTTGACCCCGAAGAGGCTCAACCCTCGCCATCCATCGGCTGGGCTGGGTATGGATCAGCGTCTCATGCGGATGCGGGTCCATCCCGAGGACCGCGATCATTACCTCCTCCCGCCGTACCTGGCCTTCGACCACGCTGTTCTATGGCACCCTCCGCGGCACCGGGATTATACCGGGAGCCGGCTGATGATCGCCGTGACCGCAATAGAGCGGTTACGGAAGAACTGGCGTATACCGGGCCTAGTAGTCTGCCCCGAGACAACTTCGGGGTACAGAGGCTACTGGACATGATCGAAGAGATGGTTAGTGAGGAGGCAACTTCGCCTCCTCCGGCCTATCTGAAGATGTCCAAACTACAAGCCCCAAAGGCTTATGACGGCAAGGACGACCTCGACCACTTTGAACTGTGGTTGCGTAACTTATTGGAATATTTCCATATGTTGCGGATCACCGGTCCTTCTATGGACGGTGATCGTCTTCGTCTACTCAGTGCGAGCCTCTCAGGGGATGCCGCACTCTGGTTTTACAATACTGTACAATCTTCTACACGTGAAAGGCGTGATTGGTTATTCGAGGAAGCCGTTATAGGGCTGTTCCGACGGTTTATACACCGAGATAACTATTTGTACGCGGCTCAACAATTCGACCGTTTGCGATTCGATGCAAGCAAGGGTGGAGTAGCCGCTCTTTACGAACGGCTACTGTACACCTCCGATCGTATGTGGGAACGCCCCTCACGGTTCCAAATGAGAACGCGATTCATAGATGCTCTTCCAGAGCACTATGAACAAATCATCACAGTCGTTAATGGACTATCGGTGAAGTACAACACATTAACTGAGTTGTACCAATCTGCCCTCGATATAGAGGAGAACACCCGCGCAATGCAAATGCGCCGGCGGCAGCGTGAGTCTTCTACGGCTCATGCCTCGTCTTCAAGCCATCGCACCACCCATGAAGCTAAGGGCAAGCATAAAGCTACCCCTAGTTCCTCCAGACCGCAATCGTCTAATCCGAGCTCCTCCAAACCGAGGAGTGGACCATCGCGAGTCTATTCGCAGGACCGTAATCGTACTGCGAGTACACCTCCCGACCGTCCTAGGCCTTCCGCCAGTACAGCGGCCAAGCCTACCTCGGGGCATCCGGCCACGAAGGCCGCAGTCAAATGCTTCTCGTGCGGGCAAATCGGACATTATGCGTCCGATCCGGTCTGTCCCAACGCGGGCAAGCGGGACTCGAACCCGCCACGAATGTTTGCCCAACGTGTTGTGGACGACAACTCGGATGGCGAACAACCACCCGAGCCGGCTGAAGATACACCCGAGCAGGACCAGGTCGAACCCGATGATAGGGCCGACCATCAAAACTATGACCCAGGAGAGGACGAGGCTGGTGATTATCCAACATCCGAATATGGATGGGGAGGATCTCAGTACGAGTCCGAGCCGGATGATGGCCAAGAGGGATGGAATGACGGCGATAATGCCGTACATTTCGCAGGTATGAGACTCGAGTCGATTATAGACTCTGAGACTGCACAGGCTGTGAGGATCCACAGCATGGCGGTCGGAAAAGACCGCGATGCTCGGCACGGGTGGATGTACGACGCGAAAGTGCGTCGTATAGAAGACCCGGCCGCCCAACCTCGAAGAGCGAAGGAAGAACAGCGCACGTTATGCGCCGAATTGCCCATAAACGGCATCCGAGCCTTAGTGCTCTTCGACTCAGGATGTACGACGGACTCCATTACCCCGGAGTTCGCGTACATCTGTAAGGCCGGACGGATCGACCTTACAGAACCAATGGGCCTACAACTAGGCACCAAAGGCAGTCGCACGAAGATCAATTTCGGCGCACAAGCCGAAATTGCGATAGGTCCAGTGCGACAACAGCACTACTTTGATGTAGTGGACATCGATAAATACGATGCCATACTCGGCACTGTATTCTGTCGACAGCACAATATAGTGCTCGACTTTGGGAAGGATCGAGTATGGGTAGGCGGGAAGAGCATTCCGCTCTTCCGCGACGTGCCTCAAGAGGCCAAGCCACGCCCTGCACATTAGCAGAGCATGGCTGAGTCCACGAAAGTGGAACCCTCCCACACTCGCTATGCTAAGACCACAGTGTCTCCGGAAGGGGGAGGGAACGGCATTGAAGCCGTGAATCCACCGGTTAGACACCAAGGGAGAGCACGAAATAGTGTTCCCCCCAACATAGCTGAGCGATTTTTGCCCAGTCTACACTCATCAAAAGAAGTAAGACGTGATAGATTCGGGTTCGAAGACCCATTAGGGATCAACGAACTCCTAGATCACATTGCGAAAGAGCAATGGGATGATGAGCAAATCCGACGCACTCATGTCGGATTTGTGATCGACGAAGAAGAAGAGGAGCTTAACGCTCTTCGAGACAAGTGGTACAAGGAGACGGAGGACATTATGCGTCCTGCGCCTGACAGTTTGCCTCCATATCGAGAGGTAAACCACAAAATACCACTGATCGACGAGAAGAAGATTTACCGATATCACCTTCCGCGATGTGCGGAGGCGATAAAGGGCGAGCTTCTATCGAAGATCAACCGCTATGTAAAAGCGGGTTGGTGGAGACCGGAAACAGTCTCCCAGGCCGCACCATTATTGTGCGTAGCCAAGAAGAATGGCAAGTTGCGAACGGTTATCGACGCGAGACAGCGTAACGATAATACAGTTCATGATCTTACGCCCTTTCCGGACCAAGATCAAATACGAATGGATGTCGCTCGAGCGAAGTATCGCTCGAAGATAGACCTATCCGATGCGTACGAACAAGTACGCATCGTAGCAGAGGACATATGGAAGACTGCTTTCGCCACGCCGTTTGGAACGTTCGTGAGCGAAGTTATGCAGCAGGGCGATACGAATGCCCCATCAACCTTTCAAAGGTTGATGACGACTATATTCCGCGAATACATCGGACGATTTGTCCATGTATACTTGGACGACATATTCGTGTTCTCCGATACGAAAGAAGAACATGAAGAGCATTTGCGGCTCGTATTCGACGCGCTCCGCAAGGCGAAATTGTTCTTGAGCAAGTCCAAATGCGACTTGTTCTCCAAGGACCTCGACTGTCTCGGTCACCGAATAGATGACCGAGGCCTTCATGCCGATACCGACAAAATGAGTCGAATACGGAATTGGAGAACGCCACGGTCGTATAACGAAGTCCAGAGATTTCTGGGCCTCGTTAATTACTTAGCGCACTTCTTACCGGATATATCGGCGTATACTTCGCCCTTATCCGATATGGTTCACAACGACAGGCCGTTTGTATGGCGATCGTTACACGATAAATGCTTCGAGTCGATAAAGGCTCTAGCATGTAAGGTCCCAATATTGAGACCTATCGACCCACGCAGGCCTGAGCCTATTTGGCTCATCTGCGATGCATCACTATTCGGCATTGGGACGCTCTATGGACAAGGCGAGAAATGGGAGACCTGTCGCCCGGCTGGATTTCTCTCAAAGAAATTCACCAGCGCGCAACGGGCTTACCATACCTACGAGCAAGAAGCTCTAGCCATAATGGAGGGACTCCTCAAATGGGAGGACAAACTTCTGGGCCGTGACATTCGAATCGTCACGGACCATAAGGCTCTTGAGTTCATGAAGGGCGTTGCGAACCCCAATCGCCGTCAGATTAGATGGTACGAATATCTAGCCAGATTTGACTACGATATTACCTACATCCCCGGACGACTTAACAAGGTGGCCGACTGTTTGTCGCGCTACCACGAAAACGACCACGCCGATGATATAGTCCCAGACTATGACATCGTGAACGCAGATGTTCGGCTGGATCCCGAGGGTGATGACCTGCCCCAAACGAGGCTATTGGAGCTTCGGGCGGCTCGCGTCACTCGTCAGTCCGAACGGCTCAAGGAAAAGCGCGATCGGATCCCTACTGAAACAGTAGAAGACCGAGTAGTTGAGGCTGCCAGTTATTCGGCAGCTCAACCGCCCGAACCACTACCGACCCGATCCTCCACGGAAGAGGATAATCCTACGGTGGCTGAATCGCTAACCGCAGGACCGTCCTTACGTCCGGATCTTGCCCGTGAAGAGGGGTATTTGAAGGCTATCCGTGAAGGGTACCTTCGGGACAGTACCTTTAGCAAAGTACTGTCCAACCCCTCCCACTACCACACGTTCGCCGTGAAAGACGGGCTCGTGTATACCAAGAACCGAGCGGACGAGGAAGTATTATGTCTTCCTCGTGCGTTATTCCATAAACGATCCATAGTCGAATTGGCTATGGATCGAGCGCACACTACGCTAGGCCACTTAGGGCCTCAGCGTACCTCGGAGTATTTGCGTCGATGGTTCTGGTGGCCCACTCTTCGTAAAGACGTCGATAAATTCTGCTTGACGTGCGGCATATGCCACGCCGCCAAGACCTCTACGAAGCTACCCACCGGCCTTCTACACAATCTCCCGATCGCGACCATTCCATGGACTTCATTGTCCATGGATTTCGTGGGACCTTTTCCGCGGTCTCACGGATACGACTACATATGGGTAGTCGTATGTCGGCTCACGTCCATGGTTCATCTCATACCAGTCCGTACTACCGATACCGCGGCAGACCTATCATTGGTCTACCTCCGTGAGGTAGTACGACTGCATGGGATCCCGGAATCTATTGTATCGGATCGGGACAGCAAGTTCACGTCAAAATTTTGGCGTGAACTCCACCGACTAATGGGTGCCAAACTATTAATGTCCACCTCATTCCACCCGCAAACGGATGGCCTGAGCGAACGCACCATAAGGTCGGTATCCCAGATCCTACGCGCCATAGTCTCGCCCAATCAGCTCGATTGGTACGAGAAGCTACCGTTAGCTGAGTTCGCAATGAACTCAGCTACGAGCTCGACCACAGGCTTTGCTCCGTTCGAGCTCAACTACGGGTATTTGCCCCGCTCGATGAACGGTATTAAAACCGAATCACCTTTCCATGGTGTGCGCGAATTTGCGCAACGAGCCAAGGCAAACCTTGAAGCAGCACACGACACCATTATCGACGCGCGTGTATCCCAGACGCACTATGCCAATAAGCATAGGCAAGAAGAGCCCGAATTCGAAGTGGGCGATATGGTATATTTGTCCACGAAGAACCTGGCTATTCCTAAGGGACGAGCGAGAAAGCTCGTACCTAAATACGTCGGACCGTACCGAATAGTCGAGTGCCTTCCGCACACGTCCAACTATGTCTTGGACCTGCCCGCGGAATTGCGAGACAGGCGTATACATCCGAGGTTTCATGTCTCGCTGTTACGGCGGCATGAGCCCAATGACGATGCTGTATTCCCACATCGGGAAGCACAGGCCTTCTACGATTTTGGACAACCCGACGATACCGAGTGGCTCGTGGACGAAATAGTCGGACACGAGTGGAAGGGCAATAAGTGCCAATTCCATGTTCGGTGGACTCTTGGCGACCATACTTGGGAACCTTACGATCACTGTAAGGACCTGGCAGCACTCGATGAGTACTGCCAGCTTATGGGGGCCCGAGACTGGCGAGCGTTGCCGAGGAAAGACAAGGCTACGGCAACAATAGCCGTAACCCGAGAGCCTTGAACCCGACCGTAATGGTCGAGCTCAAGTACCAGTCCGAACTATTCGGACGGGGTAAGCGCGAGCACAGCCACCGTCCGGGCCGATCCCAATAATCGAGATCGGCCAGAACGGTCACGAGACCAGAGGACGCGACGCGACACGCGATTGAAAGTCAATTGGAGCTCCGATTCGGAAGCGCCCGCCGACCCTAGCGGACTTGGCGAGACTTGCCAGCTCGCGCGTCGTAGCCCTCCTCTTCGCTCTCGCACTCACACTCGCCCACCACCCTCTCGCTCACCCGCTCAACCTCGCCAACGACCCCATGGACCCAAACCAGCAACCTCAAGGCTCCGCGCCGCCCACGTCCCAAGTCCCCGCGTCCACGACCGAAATGGTCGTGGACGCTCAACCGCCACAACCGGCACAACCGCCACCCGCAATGCCCCAGAACCCCCCTCACGACGTGCAGGCCGTCCAAATGGGCGTGCCTGCTCCGGGCCCTGCATCTTATTCGATGCAGGGCATGTATGCCGCACAGCTGCCGCCCCAAGTGCAGCAGCTGTTTCAACAGCAACAGCCACGCCAGGCTATGATGCCCTCGAACCCGTTCGGGTACGCATCAACGTACGGCTGGTCGCCGGAGCAGCCATTGGGCATACCTTATGGGAACCCTGCGGCCCTCAACCGTGCGCCTCAATCGGCGTACGGTTCGTCAAGTATCCCGACGCCCGCCACGACGATGCCCGGCATGCCCCCGCTCATGCCCCTCAACCACATGAGCTGGGGCCCGGTGCCCAATCAGTCGTTGCTGGTCGCTCACACGGCCCAATGCCCGTTGTGTGAGGAGTTCGTGCGGCACTACGTTGCTGCACAGAACGAGTCGTCGTTCCGGGACGCGCAGTCGAGCGTTCAAGCTCAACTGCAGTCTCGGTTCTGGCAGTACTTCCAGGAGCATCAACGCTCCGAAGGGGGAGGAACCGCGGCCGAGCGCGCGATAGAGCGCGAAGAGCACACGCGGAGGATGCAGGAGCTTTCGTCGCAGTTGGCGGAAGCTCGACGACAGGGCACCGAGAACAACGACCGCATGGAGCGGTATCGACGGGAGCGGAATACCGCTACCCAGCAGCTTGAGCAGGCCCGCGACGAAAACTCGCGGTTGAAGGAGCAGCTGGAGCAGGCCAACCGGCAGCTGCGAAGCCGCCCGAGGACCTATGATAGGCCTCGGGATGCACGCGAAGCCAGCCCTCGTCGACAAGAAGACCGAGGCCAGGCGTCAGTATCGACGTCGGGCCCCTCTCGCCGCCCGTATTCGCCGCAACAAGGGCCGTCGCGTCGTGCAACCTCCCCGCCACGAAGGGCGAGGACGCCGCCTCGTGCTCGGTCACCTCCTCGCCCCACAAACCCGCCACCGCGTGAGTCCGTAACAGGCTCCGCGTCCGCGTCGGCATCCGCGACGACGCAGCCCATTGCTGGCCCGTCGTCGTCGCCAAACGCGCCTCGGGTGTCGCTTCCGGCGCCTGAGCGAGAACATCCCATGGTCGACTGGGAGAACAGCTCGGGCGACGAGGAGGACTTCGACGAGAGTCGATTCAAACGACTCAAGGATCGTACCATCAGTCGGTACAATCGTCGAGGCCTCCCCATCCCCGCGTCGGTCACCCAGACCCAGCCGACGGTCCTCCTACCCAGCGGTTGGCAGCAGCCCGATCGTCAAGTGCCCGGCTGGCCCCACCACCTCCTCGCGCTGCCGGCCAATACCGACCCGCAGCGTGCGAACCACTGGTACGACTTTGTACCAGTGACTGAAGCCCACGCGCGGTCGATTATGGACGCTGCCGCTATCGACATGGGCGAGGCGCGCCACCGGATACAACACCTGCTGGCGCAGGTCAACGACAACCCGTCGTACACTAGCGTGCGCGGGCTACGGGTTCTCGCCGATTCTTGGCGGAATCCCGACAAGCCTCCCCATCTCGCCACCATCGGCCATTCCACGGCCTACACTCCGCCTGGTCTCGTGCCTATGCACACGGGCCACCTACCGATCCCCTCAAGCCGACTGCGTCCCCAACCTCGAACTCGCGCCCGTCAAGGACGTCGTCCCCAGCCCCGGTACGACGCACCCGCGACCGAGCTCAGGGACTGGTTCGCGTTGTACCGCGACCGAACCCCTCCGTGGATGATTGTTGATGGCTCCGGCCGTCCTCAACTCACCCACGTCGAGTTCCATCGGATGGCTCGGTTGCCGCTTCGGCGCGGCACCGAGCCCGAATCTCGGGGACGTTGGATCGTCATGGCCAACACACTGTTTTCAGTGCGCGGGCTGTACCGCGACATCGTCCAACGCGGCGGATACCCCGTCAATACCGACGGAGGCTCTACCACATACCCCGGCAGTTTCGCCGAGGACGCACTCTCGCTCTTCCACGTCGCGCGATGGTACGCTCAAATCGGCGTCACCTTCGAATGGGCCGACGAGCACCAAGTCGCGGCGTACCGGTCGCGCGCCGGGCAACAGGGCATGATGCCTGACGACCGCGACCTCGTATTCACGGGCGTCCGCAGTATCGCGGACGTCCCCACTGTACCCACTCTCGAGGCGTTGGGAGTTATACCTCCCGCGCCTCCCTCCACCAACGCATCCACCCCCAACGATCCTCCGCCCAACGACGAGATGGACGTTGAGCCAGCGGTGCAGTCTTCCACGGCTGCTTCCGCTGAAGACCCCGAGCCTCCCGCCGTATCAAACGACGGTGAGGAGGCTCGTCAAGAACCTCGAGAGGACGCTGGGGCAGATGCTCCCCCGCCTAACGACGCGAACGAGGACATGGAGACTTAATCGTCTCCATGTACGTTAGCGATCCTCCGAGACCACCCCACAGCCATGCCAGCTGTTCGGGACTACCACCATACGGCATACTCGCTGCTACTATTCGCAGCCAGAGGGGGTCACTATTACTGTGACTTCCTTCGTAATCTTTCTTCCCCTGCTCACTGCCGCGCGATACCTCGTCGAGTATCGTCGTGTACATCCAGACGCCGCTGCTATTATTGCAGCCCCTCGAGCTCACCTAACGCCCCGGTGATGTCTTGTAATTAGGGCGTACTGGCCACTATTAGTTGTGGCCCCCCACCTTACTATAATAATTCTTATTTCGCCCCGTACACGGGTCTGGAGGGGGAGAGTGTAAGGAGTGCGCAATATAGCGCACTCCTCGTATCGTATATCCTTAACGGATGCACTTATTCGTGCATCCGTCCTGCGTAGAAATACTTGCGCGCGCGTTATCGCGCGCGCCTACCTCATGTATCTAATCTACGCGTACGGCCCCGGGTATTCGGACCCCGGGCGCCTGGTGGGGGCAAGTCCTTTGCACACCCCCACCATCCCCCCAGGAGTACGCCGAGCTAATACGAGCCCGGTCCAGTACACCCGAGGGAATAGGGGCCGCAAAGGCACCCCACCGTGAGTTTTTACACACATGGACCAGCGAGAGGATGGCCTCTCCCCAGAACGTCTGAGGGAGTCCTGACTCTGCCAGCATGGCTGTAACCCCGTCCGACAGCATCCGGTTGGTGCGCTCAGCGACGCCGTTCTGCTGGGGACGGTTCCGGACAGAGTGCTGACGCTCAATGCCGTGGTCCACACAGAAGTCGATGAACTCCTGGGACATGTACTCCCCGCCCTTGTCGTCGCGCAGGGCCTTGACCGGCGAGCCAGTCTGCGTCTCCACCCACGTGCAGTAGGCCTTGAACGCGCCAAACACGTCGGACTTCCTCTTGAGCAGGAAGAGAGCCCGGAAACGCGAGTGGTCGTCCACAAAGATGACCCAGTAGCGGAAACCCTGGTGGGTCTGCTTCCACAGAGCGCCCTTCAAGTCCGAGTGGACGAGGACACCCCGGGAGGGCGCACGATGCGACGAGGAGGGGAAGGGGTTGGCGTGCATCTTGCCAGCAAGACAAGGCTCGCAGATGGGATCTGGGCGCGCCGTCGAGTTGAGCACAAGCCCACTGACCAGGCCCTTGTCGAGCAGTGTCCTGACGCTGTCTGGGGCGCAGTGGGCAAAGCGACGGTGCCAGAGCGCAAGATCCATGGGGAGTGTCGAAGCGAGCTGAGCTAGCTCTGCTGCAGGGGGATCTGGAGCGATGGTGGTGCCGGCAAGGAGGGCGGTGTTGCGCTCGTTGATGGGGGCACAGAAGAGTGTCCTGCCGTCGAGGGCGAAGTCCATACGCGCAGAGGAGATGGAGACGGTGAAACGACGGTGTTTGGTCAAGAACAGGACGGACAGGAGGTTGTTTCTAAGCGCAGGGACATGCAGAACCCTCGTGAACTCGACGTCTCGGCCCTCTCTCCCCCCAACCAGCGGTCTGAAGACGACCGAGCCCACCCCGGACGAGTAGACGACCTGGTTGTCCGCCAGATGGATCGGAACGCGCAGAGGCTCGTAGTTGCGAAGCCAGTGACGATGGGGAGTCATATGAGACGTGGCCCCTGTGTCTGCATTCCAATCGACGTCAGCATCGAGCTGGAGAGGAGATAGAGCGTCCCCAGGGTCAGGGAGACGGAGACTTGCGCTGCCAGCGAACTCCTGGATGGAGGAGGTGGTGGGGGACGCGTCCTGGGCCTTGTTCGCGCTCTCAGCGCGCGGCTTGCGCGGTTCCTGGGCCTGCTTCTGCGCGCGCTGGAACTTGAAGCACTGGGACATGGTGTGGTTGTCCCGGTGGCAGAACTCGCACTTGGAGCGAGGGGAGTGCGTCGCAGAGGCAGAGAGGGCGGTAGACGACGCCAGGGACGTCTCAGAGGTGTGGGAGCGGTTGATCTCGTGGTTCTGGAAGGCAGAGACGATGGTGGCCTTGCTGAGCTTGTCCTGGAGCAGGAGGGCGTCGATGAGGGAGGTGTACTGGTCTGGGAGGGCTCGGATGAGCGCCATGGACTGCAGCTCGTCGTCGAGGTCCTTCAGGGTGAAGTTCTGGGGGCGGAGATTCTGGATGGAGCGCATGGACTCCTCAACGCGAGCAGAAAGCGAGGAGAGGGACTCATCCTCGCTTTTCCGGATGGAGAAGAGGGTGTTGTAGGCGTTGAAGCGTGCCCCAGGGCGACGGACGACGTGGGCAGCCTCCAGCTTCTTCCAGATCTCGACAGGATTGTCCTCAGAGCCAGCAAAGTGGATTCGCTGCTCAGGCTCCACAGCAAGGAAGATCTCACCGGCAGCCTTCTCCTCGCGCCTCAGCCACTCCTTCTGCTTCTCCTCGTCCTCGGAGGGCATGGACTCGGTCCCCTTGACCAGAGACCAGAGGCCATGCTTCATCAGCCAGGCCCTCATCTCTCCGCTCCATTGGGGGTAGTTGGACGACGAGAGGGGCTTGAAACTTGGAGTGGAGGACGACGACATGGTGCGGGAGCGGTGGGCGGAAGCGCGAGCGACGACGACGAGATTTGGGATCAGGAGAGATCCAGGGAAAATTTTCGCTCAGATAGGGGCTGGAAAGCACAGAGAGAGGAGGGGGTGACTCTTGAAGGAAGATCAGAGCGCAGATGGGGCTGGATGGCAAGCAGGGAGCAGGGAGTCGAGCAGGGGCAGTCAGAGCGCAGGGCTCATAACCTGTTAAAGCCTGATGCTGCTGAGAGCGAAGGCTGGGGCTCAAGTTGACAGACAACAAACTGTGGTCCAAGTTGAGCTGCTGAATACATTACATGAAGAACGACCTGTATCTCACCTGTGGTCCAAGTTGAGCTGCTGAGGAAAGCAGACGACGAGGACCGCAGGGAGGACGAGGCGTGGGCCAAATATCCGACAACAAAAGCATTAAGTAAGCGAGCTATGGAGGAAACGAAATAAGCGCTGTGAAGCGTTCAGTAGGAAAACCCAGAAGGTTGAGAGTTCAATTCCAGCTGGTGCCGGCGCATTTCTGGGCGCCGGCGCCTAAGAATTCTAGAATAGGAAGGAGGCACCGCGCGCGAGCGCTGTGCAAAGTCTGAAGTCAAACGGACGCAAAGAACGCGAAGAATCACCACATTCAACACGTCTGGTGCGCCCGTCGACACCATTTTCTTCTTCGAGGCGCTCGCCATCTGCGCCGCTATCCACCGTGTTCGCGCGTGGCACTCGGCGGGCCGTTTCGTGAGGCGCCTCGCTGTGCTCTCAGACAACAGCAACTCCGTCGCCATCTTCAATTCGCTCCGAGCGTCCCCGGCGTACAACCCTATCCTCAAAAGCGCTGTGGACGTCATGCTCGAGTGTGAGCTCGATGTGCGCGTCGAGCTCATCGCCGGAGAGCTCAACGTCGTCGCCGACGCCCTGTCGCGCGGCAAGCTTGACCTGGTCCGCACCCTCGTGCCCGGGATCGCCCTCTTCCCCCTACTACCCCCTCGAGACGCGCTGGGGGCGTGCCCGTCATGATCACCTCTGCGCGCAAGTCCCGGCAGCCGTCAAGACAGCCGTGGACGAAGGAGCGTCTGCTCCACGAGAGGGCGATCGCACTCGGGTACGCCCTCGACAGCAGCACAAAGCTGACATACTCGTCAGCTCTCAACAGTTATTTGAACTTCATTCACCTCCACGCTTTCCCCATCAAGCCCACCACCGACACACTCAGTCTCTACGCGACGTTCATGTGTCATCACATTGAGCCCCGCTCCGTCGACTCCTACCTCTCGGGGATCTGCAGCGAGCTCGAAGTGCTCTACCCCAGCGTCCGCGCCGCGCGCGCGTCCCCCATCGTCACACGCACAATGAAAGGGTTCAAACGGCTCCGGAGTAAGCCCGTAGCACGCAAACGCGCGCTCACGCGGGCTGACCTCCTGCTCGCCGTCTCCGCCATGCCCCCCACTCCTTCCCTCGACGACCACCTCTTCCTCGCCATACTACTCACCGGCTTCCACGCGCTGCTCCGCCTGGGGGAGCTTGTCTGGCCGGACAACCGCGAGCTCCAGTCCTACCGCAAGTTGACCTTGCGCACCTCGGTCAAGATCGACGCGAACTCGTTCGAGTTCCTCCTGCCCGCGAACAAGACCGACGCCTTCTTCAGCGGCAACCACGTCCTCGTGCAGCGCACCGCCTCCGCGCCAGACCCGCACGACGTGTTCGCCAAGTACCTACGCGCACGCGACGCGAAGTTCCCGCTGCGCGCGGAACTCTGGATCCACGACAACGGTGCCGTGCCGACCCGTGCATGGTTCATCCGCCGCCTGCGCGCTGTCTTCCCGCGCGACGTGTCCGGCCACTCGATGCGAGCCGGAGGTGCTACCTCCCTGGCCGCAGCCGGTGCGCCCCCCGCGACCATCCAGGCCCTCGGATGATGGTCGTCCGACACCTGGCTGGTGTACATACGAAAACACCCCGCCCTCCTCAGCGCCATGCTGAGCGACGGCCGGTCCCTTCACGACGCTCCCGCAGCGCTTGCCCGAGTCTAGGCGCACCTAAAACGCACCCGCGCACGTCCCGCCACACGCCGGTCCCGTGCCTCCGCGGCTGCATCCCTGTCTCCCGTTTTCTCGCGCCCGTGTCCTTTCCACTACGCATTCTCTTTCCTTCTCCATCTTGCGACTCATCTCGTTTCTCTTCTATTTAGGCTTGTAGCGTTTCGTTCCGGATAATGCTAGTTTCTGGGTGCCTCCCCCGGGCGCTCGTGCCACAAGGCCACGCCGGGAGGCGCCCGAGTTCAGCCTAGCCCAGCGGACCCCGTGGTCGAGCTATACACGCGCGCGTAGGCTACGACGATTCGTCGAGTTTAAAGGAATGTTTACACAAGTCGAATCGGAGGGGCAATCGTCTCGCGCCGCGCTCGGCAGCGAACCGCGCCTGGACGCCCTTCCCAGGCGCCGGCCCCTCCGTCGTCTCGCGCCACCCGGCAGCGAGCCGCGCCCAGTTGCCTTTCTGGGTGCCGTCCCGGCGTTGTGCCGCGCAGAGGGCCCTTTCCTGGCCAGCCGCGGAAAAAGACCTTCACTCTTTTCTCCTCATCGCTGCCAGGTAAGCATCCATTCGTCCCTCGCGCGGGCCCCTTCAGAGTACTTATCGTACTCTTTTCTCCTCGTCGCTGCCAGCGCGGGCTTTTTAGCTACCCACCTTCCCTCCCTGTTGCATAGTTTATCCTACATACATTCCGAGACCTCCATGTACTTGCGTTTTGTTCCGGATAATGCTAAGATTGACCCCGCTCAAACCTGACCACTATCGTCACATCGTGACAATGCACGTGAATTGGGCGTTTCACCGCGTCCTGGCGCAGGGCGTGACTAAACGCCCGTTCGCTTTCACCCATCCTGGCGCAACGAAAACGACCACCTATTCCTGTAGACGGCCGTGTTTGCCTATTCCCTCAGTCAAACTGTTGGGAAGAACGCTTTCAAGCATTGGATCGAGGGATTTTGCGCAATTGTGATTTTCTCTACCTGAGTGGTGTTTTGTTTCTCTCTCTGCAGCCTCGCCCAGCCAAATTCGCCCCAAGCGTGACGCTTTTGGGTCATGTGATGTGGTCAGTTTTGAGAGCGGTCAATCTTAGTTTCTGGGTGCCTCCCCCGGGCGCTCGTGCCACAAGGCCACGCCGGGAGGCGCCCGAGTTCAGATGGACATGGGGTGATGTTATCACCTAACCCTGGAATCTACCGTAGAGGCTGCAGCGAATATGTCGGGTGGTGACAACAAGAGAGTTGCGAACGACGCGACCGCAGCCGCACCGTTATGGTCATTAGCCGCCGATCTTGCGAAGCGCCAAGGTGCGCCGGGGCATGGGCACTTTCAATTTGCACTGAGTCGGATGAGGCGCAGCGCTGAGATCTAGGAGCTCGAGCAAAGAGCAGACAAGCGGAATTAATCGACTACATGATGACCATTGTTCGAGAGGGAGATACCGGAAATTAAAAGTACATCAAGGTATCAAGCTGCAAATCCTCCGCAAGTGCCTGTATACGTTCCCCCTCCCTCGCGGACAGCTCCTGCAAGCCCGAGCATCGGGTCTGCCCGCTCGCACCTCCTTTCTCAGTCCTCCAGTAGCGTGTAATATGATTCTCTTCATACACGTGCAACGACCGCGACCTGGTAAACAAATTCACCTTGTCTGAGGCGTCTGGGTAGTCCGGCCCAGCCAAGGGAAAACACGGCACCTCCATGGCTCCTGCCGCAGCGAGGGTGAGGAAGCGCAGGGACGGGATGGCATCCGCGAGTCGCGCGGGAAGTGCAGTGACCGACAGGAGCCGTTGCTCTTCGACCTCCTCCGCGTGGGTGGCGAGTTGTTCAAACGGCACCGGGTCGGCGTCCATCAAAGTGAGCCAATCTGCACACAAGGGGGCCGTGCGGTGATGCGCACGGTGCCACTCTGACCCCAGGATCCTTCGCCAGGCCGCTACGCTCGGCGCACCGCGCGTTATGCACGCGCTCGCGGAAGGGCGCGCGTCCCTCCCCTCAGGTATCCGCAAGGGCGCGGTGCTTCCGCTCGCGACGGGCCCGGAGGCTTCGCGCGCGTTGAGCGGGACTATCGGCCGAGCGGGCGGAGCGCGAGTCATCGCCAAGGGTGGGCGCAGCACGCGGGCCGCCTTATCGGGCGCGGCCGCCAATCGTAGGGCGGGCATTCGCGAGCGCGCGTGGACTCGCGCGCGGCGGGGCCGCTGTCCTCGCGGTTCACGGCGCGGGCCTCTGAAGGGGTTCTGGATCCTTTCGCTGGTCTAGGCTTGGTAGCTACGATTCATCCATGTACCTACGCGCCCCGGGCGCCAGAGAATTCAGATTCCTTTCCCCCTCACCCTCAGGAGCTCAATTGCGTCTGCGTCCCCTCTGCGAATAGCGTCCTGCGTTGCGTTGCGTTGCGTTGCGAACTGCGCCCCTGCGTCCTCCCTAGCGTTTCCGCTTGCGCTCCCGCTGCGAAGCCTACCCGCCAGCGCTCCGCGTACGCGTTGCGATCCGCGCGAGACTTGCCAGCGCATCGCGCTTTCGCCGCAAGGGCACCCCGACTCGAACCTCCCTTCTCCTCCGCTTCGCGCTTAGCTTCCCTACAGGCCTCGTCCTCCGAAGGCCCTCGGCCTGTCTCTGGTTGTCCCTAGGGGATAGTTGAGTGCATCATTCTGGTGACCACCGCAGGGGGGTGGAGTTAGAACTTCACAGTCGGCTTCCTCCTTCGACGGCAACAGCGCCGTCCCCGTCGCGATTACGCGAAAGACTCGCTCCCGCTCGCGACAGGCTTCCCTCTCAGAGGAGCTCCTCTTCACTAGCTTCAAGCAGGCCGTCTCGCGACTCCGCAACAGGCTCGACCTCGAGCAGACGCAGGCGATCCTCGAACCCATTCACGCTATCCTCGAAAAGGGAGCAGCAGTACTCGCTCGCGACCCCGACGCGACCGCGTGGATCCGCGACACTGCGCTTCAAGTCATCGAATCCGCTGTCGAACCCCGTCAGACCGAAGAGCTCGACGACCTCTCCATCCTCGACGACTCGGCAATCTTCCAGACTCCAGCAGCGAGTCCGAACTTGCGCCGTACCGAGCTCTCTCCCATCGACCAGTCCGCCTCCGACGAACAGGCCTCGCAACCGCGTTCTGAAACACCGTCGTCGCCAAGCGTACCGTCTATCAGCCCTCCATCCCCGACTCTGTCGTCTCGCTCGCGCTCGCCCTCGACACCTAGCGCCAACATGCCGGGAGAACACGACGACCAATCGCGCTCGCGGCGCGCTATGCCGCCCGCGCGCCATTCCACGGCGCCGATCTTCGACCCGCAGGAGGTACGCACGCTGCGTCGCTTCTTCCAGGACCTCGAGGCGCTCTTCGAGATCTGCGAGGTGGAGGACGACCAAGCCAAGAAGCGGTGGGTCATCCGCTACCTCCCGATCGCCGTGAGCGACCTCTGCGAAGGGCTACCCGCCTACACCGAGGCCGCGAAGTCGTACGAGGACCTGAAGAAGGCGATCACCGAGTTGTACCCTGGGGCAGGGGAGACGCGCAAGTATTCCGTCGCCGACGTCGAGGCGTTAGTTGCGGCACGCGGCGCGCGCCCCATCACCAGCATCACGGAGCTATCGAGCTACCACCGCGACTTCCTCGCCATGACCACCTACCTCATCAGCAAGGACCGCATCTCGAAGTCCGAGCAGTCGCGCCTATTCGTTCGTGGCATCCGCTCGCCTCTATGGGAGCAAGTCTCGCAGCGTCTTCAGCTTAAGGAGCCCGACCACTACCCCGACGACCCGTACCCGCTCGAGACCGTCTACAACGCGGCGGCCTTCGTCCTTCATGGCACCTTGGCCTCTAGTCCGCCCTCGGTTCCCGCAGCAAGCGAAGCGCGAGGCGCGCCGAGCAGCGGGGGTGCGACCGTGAAGGTCGAGGACTTGGGCTCGATCCTCAGGCTCCTCGCGCAGTCGGTTGGCGAAGGGAGCGCGAACGCGATCGCGAACGTCGCGAACCGCGTCGGAGGTCCGCCCGGAGGCGGTCCGCAGCGATTCCAGCCCCCACCGCACGCTCGAGGGGACGCTCGCTATCCGCCTGGCAACGGGCCCGGGGGGAACTTCTGCCACTACTGCGGCAACGCGAACTGCCAGATGAGGACTTGCCCGTTCGTGGAGGAAGACGTGCGTGGTGGTCGCGTCATGCGCAACGAGCAGGGCTACGTGGTACTCCCGAACGGTAACTTCATCCCGAGGACGCTCTCCAACCCTCACTTCGAAGGCGTGACGATCCGCGACCGCGTCTACGAGTGGCACCGTCGCAACCCGAACGCGCTGGCGCATAACGCGAACGCGCCCGCGGCCGCCCAGCTCAGCTTCGAGATCGCGAACGACGACTACGACTACCCCCCGCTGCAGAGCTTTCAGTTCAGTGCCGTGGACCGCATCGCGCAGCTGGAACACGAGATCTACGCCCTCAAGCAGGCTAGTGCGCGACAGGGTGGGAGTCGGTTTGACGGAGTAGAGATCCCGCCTTACCGGGGTCCGCGCTCGCGCCCGACGTCGCCGTTCCGACCTGAGCGAGGGCGCTCTAGTGACGCGCGCTCCAAGCAGCCGCGCACCAGAGACCCCTCCCAGCAAAGGATCGGCCCCCCGTCGAACCCAGCCGGCGCAGGGCAGCGCCAGCGCGATCCTCCGCCTCACCAGCCAGCGCCCCCACGAGACTCGGGCGCGCGCGAGGCTCGTGACACGACTATCAGCACTTCCGCGCGAGAGCAGGAAGCGCCACGCGCAGCGACCCGGCCACCTACCCCCTTCAAGGAACCTGCCGCGCCCCGCGAAGCAGCGCCGAGCGGTAGTCGCGAGCACCCGTTCGCGAAGTCGCGCGACGCGACGTACGCTCCTCCGCAGAACCGTAACTTCGGAGCGCCGCCTGCGAAGCCGAAGGAATCCGAGCGCGAGACAGCCTACCGCACGCACGTCCCGGTCTATAACGCCAAGTTCGCGGAGGAGATCTTTGAGCGTTCAATGAAGACCCCGGTGATCACGCTTTCGCCAGAGGAGCTCCTGTCGATCTCACCTGAGTTGCGCGCG